>AWWV01006785.1:0-24086 GCA_001974805.1 Corchorus capsularis
CGTTCTTCTTCTCTCATATCCGGGCTCTTCTTCCTCTTCTACTTCCTCTCCTTCTTTCTCTTTCGTAGGCTTTTCTGCTTCAACGATTTCTTCATTTCTTTTCCATCTTTTCTAAATTTTTTTTAATAAACTTTTTTTCCTTCTTTTTAATCGGTTAGAAGATTGGAAAGCATTGCTGGAATTTTAGGATTTCATACATTCATTTTTTTTTTCGGTTTCTTCAATGATCACCATGAACTGCCAAGCCTTCAAATTCAAGGAACCCGTAATTTTTTCCTCTTTGTATGTTTTATGTTTTCTTTTACTTATTAAATTTATGGTTCTGAAAATTTTTTTACAAAATTCTATTAAGGAAGTGGAGCAATTCGAAGTATATCCAAAGGTGAGTTTTCTGATCACTTCTTTTCTATTTTTGCTTTACTCTTCTTTAGTTCTTCAAATCTTTATAAATTTTATTTTATTGTTATGATTAATTGTTCTTTTCTTTGCTAAGAATTGATCTTTTCCTTTATACAATCTCAGTACTTTCTGAAGCCATTTTATGTTAAGATATGAATTGATAGGGTAAGTGATAGTTAGTTAAAGTACAACTTTTATTTTGAGTTTAATTTTCTCATTTTGCAATCACATGTCAGGATTTGGTTCATTGTTGCAGGAGATGGACCTAAGAGAGTATTTTAGTATCCATGGTTTGAGGGTTAGTTTTTTATGAGTTTCTCAAATATTTATATAGATTCTATTACCTCATCTTGCAAGTTATTATAGACTAACTTGGATTAGATCATATAGACTCTATTATGAATATCTCCTAAGTTGATAGAGTTTCTAAGTTCATGAAGGGATATTGCCCCAAGAATGTGTGTTAATGGTATAATGATTTTGTGTTCAGTTAAAGCAAATGTAAAGTAACTAAATTTGACAAACCTCATGCAGGTTTGGTTACTTCTTAAGGTTGTTGCTTGCATATGGATTCATTTTCATTTCCTTTTAGTTACCAATGTTTTTTCAACTAATTCTGTAGTCACTTTTCCTCTGACATGTCAGATTAACATACAAAGAAACGTATTGATCTATATCAATTCAGGAACTACAACTTCTGAATGAGAAATGTGCAGTATAAAGGAAATTCTCTGACTTGCGGATGGTTCGTTTACACTCTGCCTTTCCAGTTCTTTTCCAATTGTTTAGTTACATTAGTTTGTCATCTTATTGTTTCGAAGAAAATTGCTCACTTGGATTTCTGTTTCAAGTTAGCATTTTTAAAAGCTGCTCATGCTCTCTTTGATTCTGAATTTTATTTCAAAACTGATGATAATAATTATTTGGAGGGATTCGATATGCCTTTGAAGATGCTTCTATACAGCTGTCTTTTCTTGAAGTTGTTGTGTCTTACTTCATTCCCAAACTTCCCATGTCCGATGTTCAAGACATGTAAGAATTTCTCATATTCTGATATCCTCATCTAGAAGTATTTGATTTTCTGAAACAGGGCACATTGACATTGCACCAAGTGTTCCTTTAATTTTCTTAGTTTGAACCATTGGAAAACATTTAATCTGAAATAGTCTTCATCTCTGCCAAACTCCGCTTATATCTTAGATCTTTAGTTAACCCACTTACTCTGGTGTGCTTTGATTGTAGGGATTTATAAATATTAGGACATGAAAACTGAGCAATGATTAGCTTCAAATCTCACTAGATGGTCCGTAAGTTAGTCAAATTCAATATTTTAATGTTGATTTTTTTGTGCAAGCTTAGAATCTATTCAAAATCTGATTAGATATGTATATATAGCACTCATATACATATATTCATATATATTGGTTTTTGTGTGTGAGTTCGTCTACAAACTTTATTCTATTGCAGAACATATTAAAACAGCAACAGATGGTACATTCCCACACAAGAAATTGAAAGAGCACAATTATTAATTTCATAAAGTATCATGCATTATAATACTTTGCCTAAGCTGTCATACCATACAGCTAACATCTTAAGGAATTGAGAATTATTATTCCTCTAATGTCTTATTTTAGAGCTGTTTTCTTCTTTTACGGTACCTGTGTATATAGCTCTGTCAAAATTGTAATGAGAAAATTGATGTTCTATTGCAAGGTTAATCATGAAGTGATGAAGGTTCAACTCATGATATTTGGACAACCTACCATTGGTAATGCAGCCTTTTTTTCCGCGGAGTTATCATTGGTTCCATTTGTTACTGCCAAGGTAATTGACTTATCAAAATTCTCCTCAATTTTTGCTTCATTCTGAAAATATAGAACGGTTCATTATAATCCAAAAAGTTGAAATTCCTTACAAAGATTAACGCGAATGTTTCAGACAAATTTTACATATACCATTTCTCGGCTGTATTAGATGGTAGTTGCCAGGCCCTAATATTGCTAGCTCTCATTTGTAATGTCAAGAGTTCTTATTGCTGCCAATCTTACTTAAGTGGAATTACAATCAGATTTATTTTCTTTTAGCCTTACATTTAAGTTGTGTGCTAGATAAGGTTCTGCATATCTGTTTGGAATGGTTCAATTGACTATTTACTTTTATTTGAGCTTAAGTAATCTCAATAAATCTGAAAATTTATTACACATTCATTAGGAGACTTCCAGTCTTCCACTATCTGTTGAATTGTGCATTAAACACTCTATGCTTAAAACTCATTAGAGGAAGCATGAATCTTATTCAAGCCTAAAAATATATCTATGCCTTTGTTTCATTCATGGTCTAAGGTCTCTAATTGTCTAAGTTACCCTCATTTTCTTTAAAGTATTTGTTTTTAAAGAATTCATATGCACTACATCAATGCACAATACTGTAGTATTTGTTTTTATACTCAATCTAAATTACTACTCTTCATGCTTGCTGGATACAACAGGTTGGCCAAGATGTGGTGGCAGAATCGAACAAAGCAATGGAAGGACGAAGCCTTAACATGAGTTTCCAATTTCATGCTAAATAGTTATTAATATTACAGTGATGGAATGATCTATGAAAAATAGCAGTTAACAGACTGAAGCCTCCCCCCCTAATTGTTAAGTTAAACAATGTTTTATATAGATTGTTGAGTTACAAACATTTCATATCTTTGTTACATATTTGATTTGGATTTCTGTAACCTTTTGAGTTGTACACGTAATGTACATAACCTTTTAATTAAACAGGTTCTCATGTTAAATAGAGTATTACTTTACAGATTACATATTTATCATTTTTTTTGCATATTTTATATTCAATTCAAATATATATAATATAAATGTATAAAAAAATTTGATCATTCGCGCAGCGTAGCGCGCGGGCAAAATCCTTGTTAATACTAGTTAGCTAAAGAAGGGGAAAAAATGACGTGGTTGCAAACTCATAAAGCTAAATAGATGTTAGGATACGTCACACACTTCTTTTTTGTTCTAAAACAAGAGTTTTTAGCTAAACGTGCACTTATACATTTTAAAAAAAAAAAATTTGTTTACTATTAATTAAATTCTCAATAATACCAAAAAAAAATTCTCAATAATAAGAATAAGATATTTATTTATTTTTGTTTGGCACACAATAAGAATAAGATATTTTCTTTTGGCACACAATAAGAATAAGATATTTAACTATGTTTGTTTTTGATAGAAGATATTTAGATTTAGATATATTATTATCCAAAAAAAAATAAAGTAAAAAAATTAGAAAATTGAAAATCTATATAGTGGATATCCAAACCCGAAAAGAAAACCCGAGACCCATCTAAAGAGCTTGCCAGATTTTTCGAGCCGAAGTAAAAAAAAAAAAAAATGAAACTGTCTTTCTTTTTTTTCTCTCTCTCTATCTATCCTCCCTTTCCTTCCCCCTTAGGCTTAGCTTAATTTCACGAAACATTGCTCACCACTCATTCGCTCCCTTCTCTTCCCTTCTCTCGCACTGAACCCAACCCTTCCTCTCAACAACTAAGCCCAGCCCAACTCTTCTGTTCGTTTCCTTTCCTTCTGCTCAGCTTCCATGGGGTGAATGAGAAAACCCGCCGCCTGGATTGCGTTTTCTTACAAACTTTTATGGAGTGGGATAGTAATTCCGATCTCAGTGGGGATGAAGACGAGGGCTTTCTGCTCAACGATGGTGGCCCACTTCCTTTCCCTGTAGAGAACTTGCTTCAAACAGCTCCTTGTGGCTTTGTTGTCACCGATGCCCTCGAGCCCGACCATCCCATCATTTATGTCAACACCGTCTTCGAGATGGTTACCGGTTATCGCGCTGAGGAGGTTCTTGGCCGCAATTGGTTAGTTCTTATTGCTTTTACTGCTTTGCTAATGTTGCTTCACAATTATTGTTTGCTTTTCCCAATTTTTGTTTGCCTGTGTATGATTTGGGATATTTAGTAGCGTTTGGATTCTAATTTTGTCATACAGTTTATGGAATGAGAGCTTATATTTTATATATTTTAGGTCTCCAAGTGATGGAATTTAGTGATTAATGAAAACCCTTTATTGGGGTTTTTCAATATCAACGCACTTTCTTTCTTTTTTCTTTTTTTTTTTTCATTTGGTTTGGGTGAGTCTGGCTATTTATATATATGTGCTAAACATTGTCTTAATATACTCAAGATAGGCAATGTTAATTTTCCTTTTATCATATTTTCTGTGTTGCAAAAAGGAAAGCCAACATTACGCTGCAGTTTAATGAATTTAGATCTGGGAAATGCCCTTTTTTAAGTTTATATGTTCTGGCAGTGTAAACATGCATAACATACCATTTTTTGGCAAAGCCCCTTATTATCTATCCAGAATTAACTTAATTTAACAGTGGTGGAAGGATTTCCTTATATAGAATGTTTGCTGGGAGATATATATTTACTAGTAACTACACTAATGCAGGGGATGTATCGTGTAAACTTTCAATTTGATGGGAGATGTCACATGATTTAAGTAGAGCATGCTAGAAAGATTCTAGTGATATTCTTCAACTTAGAAGTTTGAAGCTTTCATCTAGTGGATATGTTGGTAATAACAAATATCATGTTGATTATTTTGCTTTAGACTTTCAAAGCTTCAAACTCATCCATAATAAAGGTTCCTGACCTGGAGGGCATCTCCTGATTTTACTTTGTAAAGTGGCTATTCCTTGGTGTTAAGATATCATGATGGAGTATTCTTGATTTTAATAATCATTATTCTGGTGGGAAGCATCAACATTTTATATAGTATTCACTAAAGATGGACCCACCTGCAACGTACCTGCATTTAGTAAGCTGAAATTATGACTACAGATAGTGTTTTTACCTGATATATATACCAGGATCTACTAAGATGAATGATGAACAGATGTTTATAGACTATACTGTTTTCTTTGGCAAGGGAGATGATGTCTTCCCTTGTTTGATGACCACTCTCTAAAATCACAAAATCTTAGCAAGCTATGCATTTTTCCTTTAAATTTTACACTTAGCATAGTTTGTGGACTATGGTGATTAGAAATTTAGATAAGGTGTTGGTAAACTTATAGCAATATGATTAACGCTCTACTTTTTCATTTTAATATCTATAGGGTTTAATGTTGAAGCTTTATCTGAAGGAAGACTTGAGCAAAAATATATCAGTGGGACCATAACTACATCATTCTAACTGACTTCTAGAGCTTAGCATATAGAGTTGTGGCAGTACATTCAAGGAAAATTTCTTTGCATCGTAAAGCTATATAGTAAGGTGGAATATAGTGTCAGAGAGGCTAATTCAACTTGCTTCATTAATTACTATTGCTATGGTGAAGCCTATTTTCACATGTTTGCTTGAGCTTTCTCAATTGTCAAGATAGGGGATCTCCTAAAAAGCCTTTATGGTTGATGTGTATCGTTTTAGGTTTTCACTTTCAGAGTCTAGACTTTAAAAGAGACAGCTTGGGGATGATTAACAATGGCTTGAAATGGCTGCACTTTGTCTTTTCCAGATACTAAAATCTTTTGGCTATTGTTAATGTGATTCTGTAGGAGCTCATTAAGGAAACCTTGTAACCGGTAGGTAATATAATTTAATTAGGACAGTGTGCAAAATCGAACTGTCCTACAATCATAAAGAACGAAGGCCGACATGTAGAAAGAGAGAAAGAAGACTCCAATCATAATGTGATTCTGTAGGAGCTCATTAAGGAAACCTTGTAACCGGTAGGTAATATAATTTAATTAGGACGGTGTGCAAAATCGAACTGTCCTACAATCATAAAGAACAAAGGCCGACATGTAGAAAGAGAGAAAGAAGACTCCACTCAGTAGACGAAAAGCATGCACAGTCATGCCTCCATGCTTAAACAGAATTGCTTAAAATTATATTAGCTTGATCCAAATTTGGGTATATTGCTTATATAAAAATGTGGACAAGTTTGAATCCGTGTATATGTCTCTTATGTGCATCTGATTGTTTTATAATATTTTTCTTGTTATTTGTCTGCTTCTATTCTATAGGTTTATTATTATATACAATGCGGTTCAGTGTCTTTACATTTATGAAGTTGGATTGGAGAATAAAACAGCTTTATTTTCAAAGAGGCCTTAAAATATTGAATGACTTAATTGTTCGTCTCTAAGATCTCTTCGCTTGGATGATTTTTCTTTTCCCTTTGATTTATATCTTGTTTTTGTACTTTCTTTCTGGTTTTGTTCGACGTCCTTCTTTCTATACTTTCTCTTTGAAAATTTACCACTCTTTTATGCTCTTTATAATACTATCAAGAAAGTCATGGAATAGAGTACATCTAAAGCAGTTACCAATGATGTGTTGCCCCCCGCTCCCAAGATTCTCAATCAGTTAAGCTATACATGTAAATTAATAGATTTTCTTCTTCCTGATATTTCTTCTTTAGTTACTCTCTGTCTCTCTCTCCCCCTCTCTCTCTTAATGAAAAAAATAAAATAAGGCAAGGAAATGTGGTATACTATCATTTTGGGGAAAATGGCATTAGTATCTTTCAATAAATTGAAGGTCCATTAGTTTCAATTAGCGGTATGAAAGTCCAACATGATGCACTTTTCCCTACCTTTTTAAAATTTTCACAAAAATAATTTACCTTCTTTACAAGTTCAGCCAACTTGGACCAAATTGACTCTGCAATATGCTGGTTAACAATTTAGTAATAATAGTTTGGGGGCTGTGACAATTTCTGTGGCTTAACAATACACATAGAAACAGTTCTTTAGAGAGCTAGAAGGTTTTTTTTTTTTTTGGTGCCGCGGGAATGGCTAGAAGTTGTGTACTTGTGTTTAAGTTATTCTGTGTTTTCTTGTTGCCCATGCCATGTGTTTGCGAGGATATTCTTTTCCCCTTTCTGAATAGCCTTATAGTCATGGCTAGAATGCAGAACAATTGTATATGTATTTGTAGTTAATGATCTCACCTAATTGTTTTGAAATATTAGCATTTTTTTTTTTCCTTTTCTGAGAAAACAAGCCAATTAAGGTTGTTTTATTTGTTTTAAGTTTGAAAACTTCCATCATGAGATGTCCAATTACTGTGGTATTATTTCCAAGCTAGATACTTTTCTTGTGGTCCAGAGAATAATAATGTGGTGGACCAGCAGGCTGACAAATGTGTTATCTTCGCATATTACGTATTATACAATCAAATGCTTCTGTAAAGTCCTAATGTTACTGTTGCCATATGCTGCCTCTTCATCCATGTGTTTAAAATCCTTGTGTTGCATTGGCATAGCTATAAAATTTTGGTCATTCTTTACCAAAGTCTCAACATGTGTAGATAAATCATCATATTGCCAATATATTTGTGCTATTGTTGTTTACAACTCTGAAAGAATTGGCATTAAGATATTTTCCTAATATTAGAGAGCGATGCTGGAAATATACAAATTAGCTCAGTATCCGTATTACTTGCTGGGTTGCTAAAGTTTCTTTCAATACCTCTACATGAACTGAAGCCAAGGGCCAAGTTTTGATTATTCGTCATGTAAGCCGTACATGCTAGTCTCATCTTAATGTATTATCCTCTACTAACCATATGCTGATTGATAACCACAGATCTCTTATCTCCTTTCAAGGACACAATAAGCAGCTCTTGACTTTAAGGGATTGTACTTGGCCATAAAAATAAGAAAAAGGATGTGGAAGTGATTCTTGCTAAGGCTAAGACTTCTTGGATTTCTTCCAGGCTTTCTTGCCCTAGATACCAGTCCACAGAAAGTGGTGTGTGTAAAAGAACAGAATGTGTTGAAATTGAGACTTTGAATTCTGTTTTTTGGTCATAGATCTACTTCAATTTTTTGTATGTAGCTCTTTTACTGTTAGTGTACATTTTCAAGTCGAAGCAAAGGACTATTCTGAAGATCATATCAGTAATCATCTCTGACAAATTTTAAATATTCTTCATTATTTGTAAGCTGCATCATATCGTCAAAGTGGATAATTTGCATAATTGAATGGCTACAGTTCGTTTGGATTGTTCAATCTCAGTAGTTTCTTTGCACATAATGTCTTAACGGAAAAGCTTTTTATTTGCTTTCACTTGAGGCAGCAAATTTAATTTATGTTGCATGCTTTTGATAAATCAAATTGCTAATGGTTGTACTGAATGGTTCTGGATCTTTTGGGGCCATAAGTTTTGAAGATCCTGAGTTTCTGACATTCCGTGACAAGGAATGCCTTCTTTTTCCCATTTTAAAGTTGCAAATGAGCATCTCGGCCTCTTATTTTTGAATGTTTAATTTGTTTTAATGTGTCTTAGCCCACTGCTATGTTAGGTTGATTTTATTAAACCATTTGGACTTCTGGTTAATTTCTATTTTCCTTGGTGCAACTGGGGCTTATAAAGTTCCCTGTCGGTTTTGTGTGT
This sequence comes from Corchorus capsularis, assembly GCA_001974805.1. Classification (NCBI taxonomy): domain Eukaryota; kingdom Viridiplantae; phylum Streptophyta; class Magnoliopsida; order Malvales; family Malvaceae; genus Corchorus; species Corchorus capsularis. The sequence goes on from AWWV01006785.1 coordinate 8,829, forward strand.
AATTTTATGTTTATTGGCTAGAACTGCACAGTTAAATGTGTGAGGGGTTAAAAGTGATTACTGTATGTCATATTGTAACTTTGCTTTATGAGGTTTTTAAAAGTTCTTTTTGTCTCCTTTTGTATTTTTTGCTTTGGTCTGGGACCATCTTAAATTGAAAGCTCCCGTCCCTTACTATTGCTTCTTCCTCATATTTTATCTACTACTTCCCAGAAATTATCTTGGAAATTTGTAATTATTATTCATGTTATTTCAGTTACACTACTTGCCATCCATTAAGTTTCTTGTAGAAAGAGAGAAAAAATAATGTTCATCATGTGACAAGGTAATGATTTACAAGGCATTTATTGATAGTTGCATGTTTTGTTGCAGCCGTTTCTTACAGTGTAGAGGACCATTTGCAAAAAGACGACACCCCTTGGTAGATTCCACAGTAGTTTCAGAAATTCGGAGATGCCTTGAAGAGGGCATTGAATTCCAAGGCGAATTGTTGAATTTTAGAAAGGATGGTTCTCCATTGATGAATAGATTGCGTCTTACTCCAATATATGGAGATGATGAGACAGTCACTCATGTTATTGGGATCCAGTTCTTCACAGAAGCCAACATTGATTTAGGTCCAGTGCCAGCATCTTCGGTAAAGGAGTCTTTGAAATCATCTGACCGTTCTCATTCTAGTTTTTCAGCTTTTCGTCCTGTTGTAGTGGGGGACCGAAATGTCTGCCGTGGGGTTTGTGGGATCTTGCAAATTAGTGATGAGGTACTGTCACTCAAGATACTTTCACGACTGACACCAAGAGATATTGCATCGGTTGGATCAGTATGTAGGCGGCTTTATGATCTCACAAAAAATGAGGATCTTTGGAGAATGGTCTGTCAAAATGCGTGGGGTTGTGAGACTACTCGTGTTTTAGAGACAGTTCCCGGTGCAAAGAGACTTGGGTGGGGTCGTCTGGCCAGGGAATTGACCACACTTGAAGCAGCTGCATGGAGGAAGCTTACTGTGGGAGGTGCTGTTGAACCTTCCCGGTGCAACTTTAGTGCTTGCGCTGTTGGGAATCGGGTTGTACTTTTTGGTGGTGAAGGAGTAAACATGCAACCGATGAATGACACTTTTGTATTGGATCTAAATTCCAGCCACCCAGAGTGGCAACATGTCCAGGTGAGCTCTCCTCCTCCTGGTCGTTGGGGTCATACACTTTCTTGTGTGAATGGATCTAATCTGGTTGTATTTGGAGGCTGTGGAAGGCAGGGACTGCTCAATGATGTTTTTGTTCTAGATTTGGATGCAAAGCCTCCAACCTGGCGAGAGATCTCAGGATTGGCTCCTCCACTTCCTAGATCGTGGCACAGCTCATGCACTCTTGATGGGACCAAGCTGATAGTTTCAGGTGGTTGTGCAGATTCAGGAGTACTTCTTAGTGACACTTTCCTCCTTGATCTTTCAATGGAGAAACCTGTCTGGAGAGAGATACCAGTAGCATGGACCCCTCCTTCTCGTTTGGGTCACACTTTGTCTGTATATGGTGGTCGGAAAATATTGATGTTTGGAGGTCTTGCTAAGAGTGGTCCACTCCGGTTTCGTTCTAGTGATGTATTCACAATGGATTTAAGTGAGGAGGAACCGTGTTGGAGATGTGTAACCGGAAATGGAATGCCTGGTGCTGGAAACCCAGGGGGCATAGCTCCACCTCCAAGACTTGATCATGTTGCTGTCAACCTCCCTGGTGGAAGAATTCTCATCTTTGGTGGATCTGTTGCTGGTCTTCACTCTGCTTCCCAACTTTATCTCTTGGACCCAACGGATGAAAAACCTACTTGGAGGATACTCAATGTGCCTGGCCGACCCCCAAGATTTGCTTGGGGGCATAGTACTTGTGTTGTTGGTGGGACAAGAGCTATAGTACTCGGTGGTCAAACAGGTGAGGAGTGGATGCTAACTGAGCTCCATGAGCTATCATTGGCAAGTTCAGCTATCTGATTACTGTCATGGTTAGAAGAGTATATGTGAAGCCAATCGGTTATAAAGGAGTCGTGACTCTGACGAGTGCTCAACTCCAATATGAGACAGACAATTCTGGGAACTTGATCAGTGAGCATCCATGATTCATCATGTGAACAGAGAAGGAAATAGAAAAAGAACTATTGACAAACCTTCCTCTGGTGATGTCAACACTTTTGTAATAGGTGATTTGTCCCCTGATGCATTTTGTTGTACGAGGTTGTTGTGGCTCGGGATACAAACTTTGAAATGAGTGACTTGAAAACATGTTTGTTTTTTTGTAAGGTTTGTGTGAACTGCCTGACAATGCTCACAATGGATTCTCCTTGTTAGGATAGTAATATTTGATAGAAAGGTAGGTAATTTATATATATATATATATATACTATGTAGGTCCTAGATGTTGTGCCCCATCCCTTTAATTGATATATTCTGTAATTAAAAAAAATTGAAAAAAAAAGGCTGTTGCATGTTTATACCTTTATAGTAGTACCTTCATATATTATTTCATTTTAGTCTTTATGTTTAAACCCAGGATTGCTGGTGTGATGTAACTAAAGTTTCTTCAAACTGTTTTTTGTTACCGTCTTATCTTTTTTTTTTGGCACAACAGTTACTGTCTTATATCTTTAATCTGATTGGAACTTGGACAGCTGCTTTGTTTGATTGTTAGTTTGTCGGTTTCTTCTGTCGATAATTACAGCTTCTGTTGGTTTCTGCAAGATATGAAGGAAAGAACTGATATTATTATATAGTAGAAGTAGATGTCAATTCTTTGAAAAAGAAAAAAAGTGGGAACAGAGTTATCATTGATACTGTCTTATGGTATCCAATGGATGAATGAATAATGTCTACTTATTTTAACATCTGGTTAATGTCCATGTGCAATGCTGGTGTTATTAACGACATTAAGCTTCTGAGAAGGCATTAGAATGCTGGTGTTATTAACGACATTAAGCTTCTGAGAAGGCATTAGATGCTTCTATCATCATCGTGGTGAATCTTGCGGGGATGTATTGGTAGAGTATTAGACTCTTAGTTACTATAAACATTTTTGAGTTTTTAATAGAGTATTATACTCTTAGTTATTAAGAGTCTATTATACTCAAGTATATTTTTGATGCTTTAGTTTCAAGTGTTCTTTTTTTTAGGTTAAAAAAGGGGGTTGTTAAATACCGCCCCATTTTTTACACTTTTATACTTTACCCTTTGCACTTTTTACGCTTTTACATTGAGCCTCCCCACTAGGATGGCTCAGCCACGGCGGAGCCTCCCCACTGGGGCGGCTTCACCATGGGGGGCGGCTTCGCCACGGCAGGCCCCCGGTGGGGCGGCTAGACCAAAATTTTTTTTTAAATAATAATTATTTTTAAAAAAAAAAATAGCCGACCCGCCCCACCGAGGTGGCCTGTCCTGGCTAAGCCGCCCCAGTGGGGCGGCTCCGCCGTGGTTAAGCCTCCCAAGTGGGGCGGCTTCGCAACGGTAAGTCCCCCTTTTGGGACGGCACGGGTCATCAGTCCTAAATTTCGTCAAAAATTGCATTTTTCTGAAATCGTCATCAAAATACGGCACGTTATCGTTCATTTTTCTTAAATCGTCATCAAAATACAACACGTTAACGCTATTCTACGTTTGTGATAGTTTCAAGATTAGAAAATGAAGCAAAAGGCAAAAGCGTAAAAAAACGTAAAAATAAGGCGATGAATAGCAAAAATGGGGCGGTGTTTAGCAATTCAGTTAAAAAACTTTCCGAATGTTGATCTATCACTTTTTTTTTTTTGCAATAAGGATGAAAGGAATGTTGATCTATCATTAGAGTAGTGTTCAACGATCAAAACTTTCAATTTTCATATCTTAACAAACTCTAGTAGAATAAAAACATTTCTCATGCGTGCCCTCCTCGAATTCCATCTTCTCAAATCAAAAGAAAAATTTAATCAACCATAACACTATTATTTCTCAAACGACAAACAAACGGTGACAAATCATTAACAAAGAGTGCAATTGAACATAAAAGTTGGTATGGTAATATAAATGAAGGGGCTTAAATACCAAAAATATCCCTTATAAATCCCTCATTTTTTTTCCCAAGAAAATCCATTTTCCTTTCAAAAGTGTGTCAAGTTAGTTCTTTTGGACGGTGTTACTAACAGGCATTAACTTTGTTGATGTGGTTAATTCACGTCAGTTTTAAGGTCACGTGGCATGCGGGTCTCATGTACCATGTGGATTTTTCCTATTTTTTAAATATTTTATCATGTGAGTCCCACATGTTATGTGGACTTTTTGCTGACATGGAAATTCCATGTCAGCAAAGTTAATGGCCCTTAGTCACGACCATTCAAAAGGGACTAACTTGGCATACTTTTGAAAGGAAAGATTTTCTTGGAAAAAAAAAAGATAAGGGATTTATTTGTCACAAATAAAAAAGGTAAGGGATTTTTTTGGTGTTTAAACCTAGATGAACAATACTAATAAAGATTCATAATCTTACTTCTCTGAAGCAACTTAGCAAATTCGTTAATAAATTTATAAACACAATATGGAGATCTTACAATCTTTTATTGTTCTATTTGGATAGGATAATGAAATCTGAAGTAAACACCAATAGAGTAGCATTAGTACTAACTTAAGCAACAAGATACGGTGAAGCTCCATTCTATAAAAGAAATTATTACATAGATTAGTTCGAGCACATCATTTATGGTGTCAACTAATAGAATTGTGAAGATTTGGATAGGGAGAGTGGTGCATCACATTAAATCACATCCACAGTTGAAATGAGTAAATAAAGTATAGTAAACACTAGTATTAGTAGTATTAGTATATATATATACTATATATTATTTTTAACTACTATGGAAATTAGTAAAAGGCCAAATTGAGGATTAATATGGTGTCACCTTTTGGCTATTTTTGGTCTTTTTTCACTTTTCGGATGACTAAAAAGCCCCTCTAAGAGTTTCCCCTATTCCTTTTCCTTCTACCCTTTTTGTAATTACACATTTCCCTTCCTTATGTTTTTAATTAATGTTTAAGTCTTTTAATTAATTGTTTCTAAATCCTAAACCCTCAATTACTTTTTTTGTGAAGGAAAAATAACTAACTTTCATTCATATAAGATGAAAGTACAAAATAACTGTTACAATAATTTTAGGAATATCATCCTTCATTACATCAAATTTCAGTAAAACCCAATAATCGATTGAATTTTGCATCTGAAGAACTGGATCTTCCTTGGAAATCCAAAACGCCTGTCGTGAATTATGTTGATGTCTCGCTATCACGTCCATCACCCTCGTTGTCGCTTGTTCTTCCAAACAAAAAGCTTTGATCAACGATGATCAAGTGATTGATTCGACGCACAGATCTCTTCCTTGGCACCCAAAAGAAAATGATTATCACAATTTTACCAAAGATCTGAATAAATAAAAGGTTGGTCATCCTTAAAACTATCATAAAATTCAGACTCGACAACTCAGATTCCAAAAGAACTGAGACTAAACTCGAAACTGACTCGATAAAACAAACTGACTCAAAACAACTCAAAAACAAACTCAAATAAAAACTGGACAGATCTGTAGATCTGATCCTTTATTGAAAAACAAAGAAATTAACAAAATCCAAATCCTCCTCCTCCCCCTTGATGTGATAACCAAGGAGGAGGAGGAGTCAGAAATACTAACGAGAACTAAAAAAAACTAGGGCAAAGGGAGAAGGTGGAGGGAGGAGAGGTTAGCTAGGTTAGAACTTAATTGCCAGTCAACCCTCAATTACTTTTAATTGATGTTTCTCTCGCTGTTTTTTTTTCTCTCTCACCAACTCAGTTGCTGCTTCCTTTCAACTCCTCGGTACTGATCAATCTTCAGATTTGCCAAAAATCAAACATTTCCATCACTCCCCTCTGTTTTCACCTCATATCTCTTTCCTCTTTCTTCTCAGTCTTCATCCCTTCAACATGGACCGTTCAATATTTTCCCCTTCTGAATTAAACCACCCTTTGTTCAATGTGAGTATTATTATCCAATTAACAGCATATTTTATTACCTCTTTGCACTTCCTATTTTTTACAAATAAAAACATGTTCTTGACATTCTCAATTTTGCATATTTAAAATGTTAGCTTACAAAGATTTATGCCAGAGACATAATTAAAACTAATCCATTTAAATTGCATTTTTACTACAACCTTATATAATTCAATCAATTAATCAATCAAACACCACTCTAGAACAAAAAATGTTTTTGGCCCTTATATAATTGATTATATTAATATCTTTATTCAATCAGTTAATCAAGCACCACTTTAAAATAAAAAACGCCCGTAGCACCAGCGCGGGCTAATATAAATTGTAATTACTTAATTAACTTAAGCAATTAAGTAGAGTAGATAAGAAAGAAAGAAAGAAAGAGCAAAGTGTGAAAGTAGAGAGAAAGAATAAAAGCAAAGACAGACAAAGATCCAAAAAAGGCATCTAATCTAAAGTCTTACTAAAACAATACTAATCTTTCCTTCCCACTTGGGTTGCGTGAACTGTTCCCACTCTCCTTTCCTTTTTTTTTCTTCTCTCTCTCCCAACCAAACCAAACCCTCCCAATCTCACTCTCTCAACTCTACTCTCTCACTTTCTGCTCTGCATCTTCCCTTTCCCTTTCCCTCCCATTTTTCTTTTTTAATCCAACAATAAAAAAAGATGCCAATCAACAGAGACCCTTCTACTCCTCCGCCCATGATCGGTAAGATCGGCCCCTACACTGTCTTCGTTACACCGCCTTCCACCCCTACGCCCACTGAACAACCTGTCTTTGAATCTCCCAAGAAGGTGGTGGCCTCTCCTCCTGCTGCTCCACCTCCGGTCCTGCCGCCACCCCAACAGTTTGACAAATCCTATGTTTCCGATTCTGATGGCTCCATTCTGGGTTTCTTCAAAAATGCTGCCTCTAAAGTCCAAAATGGTATCTTCTTTTTCTCTTCACCTTTTTTTTTTCTTAAATTTCCTTTTGCACAAGCATTTTTCTTTTTGGGTTTGTCATAATGCATGTTTTTTTTTTCCAAGTTTTAGAAGAGAGATGAAGTGGGTTTGTCTATCCAAGCTTTTAGAATTGCATGATGGATTGCTAAAGTTTAATCCGGTTCTTTTTTTTTATTATTTTTCTGTATTTGGTTAACAGTAAAGTCAATAAGTATTTATCAATAATATTTCTGCTGTTTTGCAGCTCATTCAAGCTTGGATGACCACTTAGCTCGCTGGTTTGGCTTAAATCAGTCCAAGTATCAGTGGGCATTAGATGATTATTATGAAAGCAAGGGATTGGTAAGTCTAAATAAATTTGTTTTATGGTACATTTTTAAGGAATTGGTAAGTTTAAATAATTTTGTTTTTATACTTTTAGCTTCTTTAGTTTGGTATTCTTGCTAGGTTTGGTGAAGACAAAGTATCACTTAAGCTCCTCGTGAAGTAGCTTATAAGCAAATACTGTTTTTGTTACAGACAATGATATATCCTTATTTTATCATTTGTACCCTAAAAGTTGGACCTTTTAATATGCTTCAATTTGTTTTGTTATAAAGTTTGTTGCTTAATCTAATCTTAGTTAAGAAAGCTTCCTGTCCTGCTTTCATTCGTTTCTTGAATTAGAAAAGATTTGGCTCCTTTAGATCCTTTAGATGAAATGATTCTAGATTGAGTAGAAAGGAGATAAAGGTTTCATTTTTGCAGATGTTGGAAGGCCGGGGCTTACTTGTCTTAAAGTGTATCTTATACATCTAAAGCTTTTCAATTATTAGTAGTCATTAATATCATATCTAGAATTAGAAAAGATTTGGCTCCTTTAGATCCTTTAGATGAAATGATTCTAGATTGAGTAGAAAGGAGATAAAGGTTTCATTTTTGCAGATGTTGGAAGGCCGGGGCTTACTTGTCTTAAAGTGTATCTTATACATCTAAAGCTTTTCAATTATTAGTAGTCATTAATATCATATCTAGAACTTGGTTTTGAAGACTCTAGAAGATTGGTAAAGCGTAGTAATTGCTTAACATGGAGTGAGGCTTTGAGGATGAATTATAAATGATAAAATCTAGTCAAATTTATTAAGTAAAAGTAAAACACATCAACAATCCTCATATTTTTCTTTAACTTGTGAGGAAGACTTGCATGGTGCCATAGGAATTTTCGTGGAGTTGAAATTACTTCGTTAAGGCTAGACATTGGTGCACAATTGTTTCTGAGAATTAGGGACATAATTTCAACATGGATTAAAGTGCTTTAGTAGCTCATCCTCAAATCAAACATCAAGGATTCTTGCTGCTCGAATGATGCAGCGTGTTTTCATTAGTCTTAGTTTATTTTATTGTTCTGCCTTTATTTTAGATTTAGGTTAGTATTAGGTTTTTATTTTCTTATTTTAGTTAGTATTGGGCTTTTATGGCTGTTAGGCTTTTAGGATTATTTAGTTTTATGTCTTGTTACGTTCTGGCTAAGTTTTCTATTAGGGTTTTAGTTTTAATATAAATAGGCTGCTTTAGGATTTTCCAGAGGGAGGTTGTTATTTTGAGAATTATGAATATTAGTCAATTTTGACTATGGAGGTTTTGCGTAAACCTGTTTATCCCTTTTCAATCTTATTCTAATCTAGCCCTTGTTTTCTTGTGAGTGAATTCTATTCTATTCCTTCCGCTAAGTTAATTGGTATTAGTAGCCTTTAAATTCCTGCTTGGAATTAAACAATGGCAGCCCGTAGGCTGTTGAAGGCTTGCAGCAAGCTTTGCAGCGCCAGGATGGTGAACCCATGGCAGTTCCAGATGGTGTTTGCAACCGCGAGGTTGGAGATCTAGTGGAGAAAGAAGATCTTGAGGATGTGGATTGCTGCATTGATGATTTTGATTATCAAAATCTTTTTCATGAAACTGGAATCGCAGATCAAGCGATAGGAGGTGGATTGGAGATGGATTTGTGGATAGCAAAAGAGTTAGAACCTGTTTATTATGATAGTATGACGAGGAGGAAGATTCTGATCTCTTTTCTTGTGAAGGAGAACAATCTGATTTTGTTCTTTGCTTGTGAAGGAGAACAATCTGATTTCCTTCTTGATGAAGGATTTGTTTGTGAAGGAGAGGATTCTGAGTTTGTTATTGATGGAAAAAGATTGGAGAATGATGTTTCAAAATTGGATGTAATGGATTCTGTATGGATGGATGATCATGATAAGAATCAAAAGAAGCCAAATAAGAAGTACTTTTGCCAGAAAAACAGTAACTATACTTTGCATAAGTTAGTAGCAAAGAAAATTGTAAAAGCTGGTGGATTTTTGGGCAGCAATGCAAAGGAGAAGCAAAATTCTGTTGATCCATACATCTACAGAAAGTATGCTAAGCTGGTCTAGATGTCTACGACTTGACAGGAGTCAGAGTTTTTTTTTTCCAACCTGGGGGAATGATGCAGCGTGTTTTCATTAGTCTTAGTTTATTTTATTGTTCTGCCTTTATTTTAGATTTAGGTTAGTATTAGGTTTTTATTTTCTTATTTTAGTTAGTATTGGGCTTTTATGGGCTGTTAGGCTTTTAGGATTATTTAGTTTTATGTCTTGTTAACTTCTGGCTAAGTTTTCTATTAGGGTTTTAGTTTTAGCATAAATAGGCTGCTTTAGGATTTTCCAGAGGGAGGTTGTTATTTTGAGAATTATGAATATTAGTCAATTTTGACTATGGAGGTTTTGCGTAAACCTGTTTATCCCTTTTCAATCTTATTCTAATCTAGCCCTTTGAGTGAATTCTATTCTATTCCTTCCGCTACGTTATTGAAACCACAAGCCTTTTGAAATGCAGAGGACCTATCACATATTCTTAATCTACTTCATTGAGTTCAATGTCAAGAGCTTTTGCAACTTGTGCATGAAGAATTTTAATCTTCCATCTCTTTTTCTCTCTTCAGTATTTTTGTCTCTAATATTCCTTCCATTCTTCATCTGTTGACCTAATCCCATAATTTATTCACCAAAGGTTGTCCATAAGATTGGGGAGTTTGTTGCTGCTATCTTAGTCCCTGTGAATGTGATTGAATTTCTACAAATTATGCTATGACTTGATGATTAGCATTGATTTTATTTTAGCATAGCAGCAAGATACATCTGGGTAGGAAAGATGGTTGAAGGGATGAACCTTTTTGACGATAAGGGTTGGGATTTGGTGTATTTTTGGAGGATATATAAGGTTGGAAAAAATAAGTTTCGCATAAAAACAGTTGAACACTGTTTCAGAAACACATGAATTCATCCTTCGATTGCCCTTTGGGAAGTGGCTCTTGTGGTTCAAGGGTCACCTTACTAACCAGCAAGGATCTAGCTGGTTCTATGGTTTTACGTATAAATTTTGAAACTAATAGTTGCAAATATGTCAACTATCTTCTTTTTCTTTTCTTTTTCTTATCTCAAAATGGTTGAAAGTAGTTTTAACATCATAGTTTTGCAAAAATTACTCATTGGCCTGTGATTGTAAGGACATATTGCAATCCTACTAGGGGAGTTTCCACTTACAGCAATGCAAAACTATAGGTTTTACACTCTTTTTTAGCCCTTACATCTTGATAAAATGGAAAGCAAAATTGCATCAGACTTTTTACTTAACCTTTCTGCTCTCTCTCTTGTTTATTCTTTTTTTTTCCCCTCATCTGAGATTGAATCAGATCTTTATTATTCTCCCCTTATCGTGATCAAACAATTTTTCGCATACCAAACTATCCTACTGTACGGTTTCCTTTTTTTTTTTTTTTTTTTTTTTTTTTTTTTCTGAACTTTAAGCATTGCACTTCTCTATTTATCATTAGATGGCAAATCAGATTAAAAATATCACCTTGGACTAGTACATTTATATTTTAGCTGAAAGTGTCAAGCAAATATTTTCAACATTTTACATATCTTTTTTTATTACAACTGTGAAATCAAGTGACTATTTGATAAAGTTACATTCGATCAGTCACTATCTCACTACCATTTGGAGTATCAATGAGCCTTTTAACATCCAAAGGTTCAATGATACTAAGTCTCAATATGGATACAAGGGACATCCAAAGGTTCAATAATACCTCAATATGGATACAAGGGGATGCATACACATAGTGAAGAACCAGTATCGAGTAATGCATGAGCATAAACTAAAGAAACAAGAATCATAAATGTCACCATGATGTTTGACAATCTTGTTGTATAAGTGCTTACTTTCTGCCTTGAGTTTTAGGCCTCTGTTTTCCAACCTTAACAGTCCCTGTTGTAGAACTAGAACAATGCCCAGTCATAGTTCGATGGGGAGTCTGAACCATGTAAGAGTTCTCTATGCTGCTTCACCTGAGGGCAATCGACACTTTATGACATTTCTGACCACAATCAAAAGTCAAAGCATGTTTCAATCGGCGGCCTTGCATGAGAGCAAGTTTCAGCTCAAACAAGATTGACTTTAACTTTCGATTCTTATCAAAAAAATTTAACTAGGCAGATAGATGTTCTAAAAATTTCATTGTGATCTGATTCTGACTTTTCACTGAATTATGATGTCAAGGAGCATCTGTAACATTTTAGAGCTGCTTTATTTCAGTGATATTCGACCCCAGAAAAGCATTAGGTTTGGTTCACTAGTATTAATCTGCAGAACTGGTCATCTTTTACTTTGCAAATTGCAATTAATTTATGTACATTTATATTCTTCTTGATTTGTAGCAAAGTCTGAATACATGCTGTAGTTGCAACAATTTATCTTGATTTTTGTAAGGGCTACTTAGGGTATTTATATGATATTACATGGTCAAGTTAATATCTGAAGGTGATTAAGACTATTACAGTCCATTGCTTTTAGTTATATGAGACACGCCATGGAAGTGACATAGATCTTATGATGTTCATATAATTGTTTTCACAAAAGTAAAATCACTTGTCGGTTTCATCACAACCACTTGTCTTAATTAAACTTTTTAAATTATTTTTATTGCAGGAAAAGGAGGGTGTAAAAGTGAAAGAAATATCAAGCAAAATGCAGAGTGTGTAACATGCTTCCTTGGGCTGGTAAGAGATATTTGAAGTTGCGCCCTCCCCTTATTTTTTTCATTTTCTGCTATATTTTCATTTCTCAAAGTAATTTATAAGTATGGTCAATGACAGTGGATGCTGCTCTTTTGCAGAAGTTGCACCAAGTGAGGATGCTTGTTGTGTCTCCTTTTTGTATTATATCTATATACTTAATGTATGGAATGGCCAAAAGACATTTGGATTCTTGTCTGAAGGGAACTCTGTTGACATCTGGGGATCAGATCAGATTGTATGTGCTTCTCTTCCTACTGCAGCAGCAGCTAACTGAGCATGTCTGTTTACTAGGATAGGAGTTGTGTAATCTCCTTACAATGTCAATTTCTAGTATTGAGATTACTGTCAACTGTTCAGGACATACTGTTTATGTATTTTAATATTATATTTTATTAAAAGCATTAAGTTCTCAACCTTGCATCTCTCTCTCTCTCTCTCACATATGCACTCTTTGGGACAAACAATCAGCATATATTCAATTATTTTTACTTCAGTTGCACGGTGGCAGTGGCAATTGTTTAGATTTCCTGGTTTACAAGTTCTGATGCTTTGAACTGCTGGATACTGTGAATGACCAGGTGAAGATGAAACAAGTAATGATATTCTTGTACATCCTCAAAATAAGCTAACCGTAGTTGATGAGAAGCAAGTCAAGCAACAGAAAAAGGAAGGTAAGGTGCCCAAGTTATATTTTCATTTTGCTTCAGTGGTATGTTAGGAATTTGTTATTCTGTGTGACAATTGTAGGTGGATGCAAAAAAAGGGTTGAGAGAAAGTAAATCAGCATGTTTTGATTGCTCATTGTATCTTCCTTTTTTCAATGTAGCCCCTAGTCCTTGTAAATATGATAGTATAAAGCTCATGGGGTTTTTGAAGGAGTTAGGCCAGAACATTGAGATCCAACTTTTACTAATTACTTTCAGACAAGGCAATGCAATTGTCATTGCCAAATGGTCCAATAAAGGCTTCATCTTGTAGCCTGCCTCGCTATATCGTTATCATCCTTTGGCTGAATAATAGGATATGGAGTTCATTCTGGATAAAGAAAGGTTGATATAAATACTTCTCTTCTGAATCCCATCAAAGTTTTTGTTAACTGCTTCTGCTTCTTGTGTCCTCCCTTCTCATAATTAATTAACGTCATCGAGTTTAGGATTTATAGCCACAGATAAGATGTCTGTTTTCTTCTTTTTCATCCATGTCAAGTAAACTGATCAACTATAGATTTGTAATGATTTCCCGTGCTTGACAGTAATCATCAAAGTGATCATTGTTCTCATAATGCTCACACTCAGTATATGTCCCAATTTTTGACACTAAGCATGCATGGATAAATTCCTGAATGAGATTGAAAAGGAAAAACCAATCAGATTGTAAATCATCGGTAGATACCTCTATCGATTTGGAATCCTCTTCAGTTGTAAAAGAATATTAGGTGCTACAACCATTAAAAAAAAAAATTTAAGGTAATAGGATTCAGAAACCAGAAACATCTTCATAGTTCAACGGCCAAGAGCAACTTGGAATTTGTAATACTAGTAAATTAATCCTGTCATTTCTCAACACAATCAACTCCTATAGGTGGAATTTATCAGGAAGAAACCTTATTTAGAATTTATTTAGAGAAATCATAAGGATGACTTGATTCTTGGACCATTCTGCACTAACCAGGCAATTCTGTCCTCTCACTCCTCATTTCCCGTTTCGGAAAAGACGAACCGAAAGAAGTCAACTCCTATGATCTTGTCTGTTAATGTTAAATATATGTTAGCCTATTATTTCAAATGTTAATCGTTTTCAAGTCACTATCATCAACACATGATACAGGACAAAGTATTGCATCTATTTTCTGAATATTTGAATATGATTTTGTTGAAGATAGGCATTGACTTAGTGGCATAAGATCAGAATAAGAACATTTTTACAGCAAAATGTCTTTGAATATAGGAGAGGAATGGATGTTTTGGGGTTATATTGTTATACTATACTATATCCTTGCCGGCCTTGTTTTTAATCATCAGGCGATGTACCCCACACGGCGTATGTTGATCAACGTATATTCCTGATTCTAAGGTAAACTCTATCTTGGAATTGGAATTATCAATCCTATCATGGAATGCCTGCATTTCTGATTTCTCTGCTTTTATCCCAAAATTTCTTAGAAACTATGCATTATATATATACTAATAATATATTCTCTCTTTTCTTCTTGCATATGTTAGGCTTAGCCAATATGTGTACTCCACAGGATACATAAGCTTGTGTAAATCAAATCTACTTTGATTTCTTCATTAATGTCAAGTCCAGGGACTAGTGCTTCTGCTTCAGGCGTTGAAACAGCTGCTATTATCGCAACAGTAGGTAAGTTTCTTGTTTATTTATTCCAAAAAATAAAGATATCAGATATTTAGTCATCACATCTAACTGATTCCATACTCTGCAGTGATTATAGTTGTAAAGGTATTTATCTTGGTATATGTATGCAAGAAAAGAGCTCGAGCACAAAGCAGCAATGTTTTCCCAGCTGACTCAGAATTTTTGACATTAACCATGGATGAATTCCTGAATGACATGGAAAGAGAGAAGCCGATCAGATTTACCTCTCAGCAGTTAAGGATTGCAACTGATAACTTCACCAACTTGCTAGTTTCAGGTGGCTTCGGAGCAGTTTATAAAGGGCTTAATACCCAAATTAGCCCCTTAACTATCCATTTTGGGACAAATTGGCCCCTTAACTTTTAAAAACGAGACAAATTAGTCATTTTCTGATGAACCGTTTAACGTCCGGAAGGTGAGGGCGTGTCCGACTTCCGATTAAGGCGATTCTAGCGGCGTTTGAAAGATCTCGGCGAGAAGAATATGATGGTGAGGGAGGTGAGAAAACTAAGCAATCGAAAAATTTCAGATCTCGGGTCAAATTTAAAACTTTGACTGGAAAATGCGGTCTTATTCGGAGTCGGAACGAGCTAAATTTCTAATATGTCATTCTCTGAGGAATACCGGATCTAGTTGTTGTGAAGGTGAGAAACGATAATAAAGAAAATAAGTGATGCTGGTCTACTGGCATCAAAACGGGCTAAATTTATAATATTTCACTCTCTAAGGGATGTCGGTCTTATTCGCCTCATTTTCTTTGTTATTTTTTCTCGCCTCCACAATCAATAGATCTAGCATCCTTCAAATAATAA
>AWWV01006786.1:0-15756 GCA_001974805.1 Corchorus capsularis
CAAAGTTTTAAATTTGACCCGAGATCTGAAATTTTTCGATTGTTTTTTTCCTCACCTCCTTGACCATTCGATTCTTCTCGTCGAGATCTTTAAAACACCGCTAGAATCGCCTAAATCGGAAGTTGGACACGCCCTCACCTTCCGGACGTTAAATGGTCCATCAGAATAGGGCTAATTTGTCTCGTTTTTAAAAGTTAAGGGGCCAATTTGTCCCAAAAAAAAGTTAAGGGGCCAATTTGTCCCCAAAAAAAGTTAAGGGGCCAATTTGTCCCAAAATTGATAGTTAAGGGGCTAATTTGGGTATTAAGCCGTTTATAAAGGGATTTTTAGTAATGGAACAATTGTGGCAGTGAAAGTTCTGAATGGAACTTCTGATAAAAGAATTGAGGAGCAATTCAAGGCAGAAGTGAGCACAATTGGAAGAGTTCACCATTTTAATCTGGTTAGGCTTTATGGTTCTGCTTTGAGAGGAATCTTAGAGCTCTTGTTTATGAGTACATGCAAAATGGTTCCCTTGACAAGTTCCTATTCAGTGAAGACAAGAAATTGGGATTTGAAATGCTTCATGAGATTGCACTAGGCACCGCGAAAGGCATCACTTACTTGCATGAAGAATGCCAACAGCGAATCATCCACTATGACATAAAGCCCGGGAACATTCTCTTAGATGCTAACTTCTTCCCTAAAGTAGCTGATTTCGGATTGGCCAAGCTTTGCAACAGGGAAAATACTCATGTAACAATGACAGGTGGAAGGGGT
The DNA here is from genome assembly GCA_001974805.1 of Corchorus capsularis. Lineage (NCBI taxonomy): Eukaryota > Viridiplantae > Streptophyta > Magnoliopsida > Malvales > Malvaceae > Corchorus > Corchorus capsularis. The sequence goes on from AWWV01006786.1 coordinate 760, forward strand.
ACTCCAGGATATGCAGCACCAGAACTTTGGATGCCCTATCCTATAACTCATAAATGTGATGTTTACAGCTTTGGGATGCTTCTATTTGAAATCATAGGCAAGAGAAGGAACCTTGATAGAAACCTTCCTGAAAGCCAAGAGTGGTTTCCAAGATGGGTTTGGAACAAGATTGAGAATGGAAACCTTGGTGAGTTAATGATAGTCTGTGGAATTCAGGAAAGGATAGAAATGTGACTGAGAGAATGGTCAAAACAGCTTTGTTGTGTGTTCAACATAGGCCAGAAACAAGGCCTTTGATGAGCATTGTGGTGAAAATGTTGGAAGGAGCATTAGAAATTCCAGCCCCCTCAAATCCTTTTGCACATTTTTGGTTGGAGACTAATGTTCCTACACACTCAACTTGGAGTGGTACTACCCCTACGGATTCCGAATCCTCTTCATTGGTAACAAGTTCTGCTTTAGTATGTGCTACTCCTATCATGAGAAAATATGGAATTGAAATGGCCTCTACCTAGTTAGATTGGACCAATATATAGTTTTGTCAAAATCCTTCAGAATTTTGTGAATAAGCTTCAGGCTTCAGACTCAATCCATTAAATGTAATATATATATATATATATATATATATTTTATATATATGAATAAGAATTTTATTGATCTACAAAGTATTAAAACGGCTTAAACACCCTTTCACCCCTAGACTTATAGTGCCCAGACATTTTGCTCCTAAACATTTATTATATACTTTTCACCTTTCAACGTTTAATTTGACATTTCGATGCCCTTCTTGTAAAAAGAGCGACTAATGGATCCGAGTGTTAACATGGACTTGCCACATAAGATAGAGTGACACGTGGGCTTGTCACGTCAGCATTGTGTGACATATAGATTTACAAGATCAGCAGCGTGTGGTATGTTCATTTTTTAAAATTTGTCATTTTGTCACTAATTTAAAAAATATCGTCATTTTACTCAAACTCTTAAAATTTTGTTTGATGTAAAAAAAAAAAAACTCTTAAAATTTTTTCATTTTACCCAACTTTTATTTTGAATATTTTAAGCCTTATTTTATATTTTAAAGTAAAACAAATCTTTTAAATATAAGTGACTATTGTAAAAAGATTAGAAAACTATTTTTGTTTACATTATAATTTACTAGTACATCCTCCCGCGCTTCGTCGCGGGCTTTCTTTTTCCATGCAAAAACAATTGGAGAAAAGATTGCTTTTCTACAAATTATTAATCGAGAAAAGAAGTTTTTTTATGGACATCATTATTTGAGTTAAGACTTAAGATTCTTCTCAATTTGATATTTAATTTTTGTTTTTAATTATTAGTAGAGCATGATTGTTAAAAGTAGACATATTTCTACAAAAAAGATAACATGTATTCAGTTTTTTTCTTACTGAAATTTCAAATTGAATATATATATAGAACATCAATACAGAATTATTTTGCAATAGTTTATGTACTACATTTCAATTATTAATTTTATGTAAAAACTTTGTAAAACTCAACACATAAAACTTTTTCATGTTTTCTCCAAACTTCTTTACTCTGCTGGGAGATTATTTCCTGGTATAAGTTGTACAACACGTCTCATATCTGCATACCTGTTTTTAGCAATTGTTTTCAAACAAAAATTAGAATTTCATAAGATGTTTTATTATTAAAATTAAACTGAGATATAACTATAGGCCTGCAAATTAGGGAAGAATTGATTACCTACATAGTTTAGTAGAGTAAGCAATAAAATTAATTAGGTAAGAATCATTTCCGGCATTAATCATTGAAGAGAAGAGTGAAGACATCAAGAGGAAAACTTAAAGTTGATGCCATAGAGGCTAACATGTGTGCAGATCATTTAGCTATGAAGTAGCATCAAGGCCCATTTGATGTTACTAAATTGGAAGACCCTCCAGTCTCTCTCATTCGACTTATGCAAAAGGACTTGATTGGCGTTGCTACAAAAAAAAGTTGATGCCATAGAGAGCTTCTTCAGCGTAAAAAGTCCTACTTCAAAAGCTTGCATGAGTAGAAGAGAACATATCATCAAATTGTTCACTATAGGCCAAAATTTCCCTTTTGTATCATATATAAGTTCATAAACATGTATGAACTGCACAATAATTTACCCTAAACATTAATGCAAATTAGTCCAAAACTCCAAATTTTAATTCCAAAAACTACCTATTTGTACAAATTGTGAGATACAACTGTCAAAAAAAGTATAATATGCAAGTCTATTTATTTGCATGAGAAACAAAACTAAGGCATAAAATTGAATAATAACTTAAGTTCTTTGGAAGGCTTCATCAACTACAATATTTGATCTATGATTCAAACTTCATAACCTAAACTTTCAAAAGATACAGTGACATGCAATCTAAAGAAGTGCCTTATGAATAAGTAATGATTCACCTATTCCATAAAATCCTTAAACCACATAGGCCAGTTATATCTATATTACATCATCACCAACTGACCAATACAAAATAACTATCCTTGCATTGTAGTGATTTATAATAGATTATACGTCTCACGCTGGTAAGCAAATTATGAATTTATGATATATATGTAAAGAGCCAAATTTGAAGATAAGTAACTAAACCTGTAGAAAATAAATGGGAGGTGGTAAGCTTACTAACCTTTAATTACCCTTCCACCATAGCCATATACCCTGCCCGAATTATAAGAGCATTACCTGCAAAAAGAGGAAATAATCGTTAGCATCACAACCCTTATTATATCACCCCAAACCAATGGCCTATCAAATCCAATGCTGAAGAAATTAGATTTAGTGAAAGGAGATCATTTGAACAGAATCAGTCTAAGCTAAATAATAATATTAAGAATGTGGCAAAATTTACCTCTGAATCAGTAGCAAAAAAAGGTCACTAAGCTCTTTTTCAGTAGTCTGAATAGCAAAGAAAATAAAACTATTAATAATAGAATGAAACTGACCTGATCTCTAATATATTATCACCACTTGGAACTCATTTCTTATTATTTACTACTATTACCTGTAATAACAGAAAAGTGAATTAATTTCCCAACGTAGATTCCTCAGCAGCAACATGAAATTAAAAAAAAAAAGTTAGCAAATCAGAATGATTAAAAAACATATGATCCTTATTTGAATGAAGCTAAATCATGAACCGACATTATTTATTCCTAAATGATTCAGAAATGTCTTGTCTATATATTAAATTATTCATTCCTAACATTTGGATGTCCCTTGGGAAATGCCAATGAACTATACTACCTTGAACATATCTAGATAGTCAGGACAAAATAGACGTGTGAGGTCATCATCAAGCAAGAAATCCAATCCCATTCTTCTTGGCCTACAGATGGTTCAGCCACTTCAAGCCTAATCAGTTAATTAATTGAATCTCTGCTAGATTAGATTTGGTGATTAGCTAGTAATTGAATCTAATTGTTAGTAGCAAGATTTGATATATTCAATGAATAACTAATAATTGAAGTGTTAAATTGGGTTTTATGTTGATTTTAAGTTGTGATGAATAACTAATAATCATTAGCTTAAGTTTGGTTAATCTATTGTTCTTAATGCTTTATTGATTGCTTAAATTGGTTAATAACTAGTAACTAATTTGGTAATTGATAAAAGATATTTGATTTGGAATAATTAGTACTAATTAGATTTATAATTGATAATAGATTAGGATGAAGAAGAATAACTAGTATTCTGATTCCTTGCCAAACACCTGTTTATGTTGCTTAATAATTGATATGTTTTGTTATAATTAATTTGTGCTTAAGTGGGGATAATTAAGTGGGGAAGTATTGTCTTTATCTAATTGTTTTCTATTTAATGCTTTCGTGACAATTCTATTGCTTTCTTATAATTTGTTACTTTTAACTTGCTTTCTTTCTTAGTTGTTTTGGTACAGTTAATTTAGATTGTTTCTTCTCTGTGGATCGACCTTGACTTGCCCTATCTACCTGTTAGAGAGAGTTTGTTAGGTTTTTATTTTATGATTGTTTGACGACAACGATCAGTTCACTCATGTCATTAGCCAATTGACTTATTTGTTTCCTCATCATTTCCATAGCTTCAGTCATTTGTTGCATCTCGATGAAAACTTGTGAAGATTGTTGAAAATCAGGCCTTTGAAAATTCATTGGCCTTCCTTGAAAGTTACATTGGTTCCCATATTGTTGACTTGGTTGCTCGACTCTCCATCCAGGATTGGTTACTCCTTCATTCCCACAGCATTAACTCCTAGCCTGTTGTCTGTTGGTCCACTTAGATGTGCTAGAGGGGGGTGAATAGCACTTTATCGATTTTTTAAGTTCACTGAAAAGCGTTAAAGGCACTATTTCAGAGTGTATTAAAGTCACTAATGTAAAGCAGGGAAATAAACATTAAGTGAAGACAAGCGAAAGTAAAAGGATAATAATAAAGACGTTAACAACTGAATAGTGGAAAAATAAAGAGATTGAGAAAAGATAAAACTGGAACGATGAAGCGAGAGATGGAAGATTGGAGACATGTTGATTTATAGAGGTTCGACCTTTCACACCTACGTCCTCTACCTTGGATACCCCACCAAGGATTTTCAAATCCACTAAACAGTGAAGTTAACCAGGTCTTCACAAAACCTATTACAATCCCAAAGCTTCAAACCTAAAGCTTTGACACCGAGTGCAAACCCACACTCAATACAATCCCAAGTGCAAACCAACACTTGTAAAAACACAAATAATCAAGTATCAAAGTGTAAAAATGATCTCAACAGATCGAATTACACACAATCAGGCATAAAACAATATAAAGATGTGAACTTTAAGAGCTAATACTAGTATCCAAGCTAACAAGAATAAGCTAAATTGAGAACAAGACTTGGTAGTTAGGGATTTTGAAATTCTAGAGAGAGAAAGTGATCTAATCTTCAATTGTGCTCCAAAACTTTTACTCAAACGGTTAGATTTGAGTATTTATACTTCTCTCTAGTAAACTAGCCGGTTGGTTTGAAATTCAAACCATTTTCCCATTTTCTTGTCTTTTAGTCGCGCCAGCTGTTAACCGCTCTAGCGCGTCCGTACGATGTTGGTCGCTTCAGCGTGTTCGTACTTTTTGTCCTATAGCTGCTAGTTGCCTTTATCTCTAGATCATTGATCCCATTAATGTTTTTGAGTTTTCTTCCAACTTCGAAATTTATTTTTGACTTGATGATTCTTCACATATGCTGCTCTTGATTGCATTGTCTCAATTCTGACTTCTACTTTCTGAATTGGTTGCCTTTGGCTCTAAATGGTCTTCTTTAAAGTCTTTGAACTCTTCAAGCATCGAAATCTTCATGGTATTTTTCTACATTAGTGTCTCTAATGCAGTATTCTTTTTAAGGATCTACAATGCTACAACATTTCTCTAATGAAGACTTTACTGCAGACTAAGTAGATATGTTAGTTTACATGATCAGGCTTATTTTGTTATCATAAAAAACAACAGGGTTCAACAATCTCCCCCTTTTTGATGATGACAAAACTAGCCCTGAATTGAGATAGAGCTAATTTAACATAGGGAAATACGATAGTGAAATAAGGTTCCCCTGAGTTCATGCCAACTAAATTCAGACTTAATCAGAGCAATATAGATATGATGGTTCTATATTTAGGCAAAAAAAATCAAGTCCAAGACAAGGTTGAAGAAAACTATAAACATAAATAAGACAAGAACTAGAAATATTCCAGAAAATCCCATAAATGGCATTAACAAATTTATACAGTTAAGTTCAGCCAAATAAAGGGGGTTTTCGAAAGATTTACCAATGAAGTTTTAAAAGTCCTCCTGAGTTAGTCAATTCATCTTCCCCATCGACGCCATCCAAGCATGCCAAAGTTTCCTTCAAGCATGCTGGTTTTCAAATACTGAACACACTAGATAAAAGCATTAAATTCCACAGCATATATATATATATGTATATATATATATATAATATATATATGGGTTGAGAACCTTTCTCAATCCCCAGAAGTGGCATTAGCACTAGCACAAATGAAGGATGAAAGTCCTCTTCAAAAAATTAGTGCTGAAACTGCAAAAATTTCAAAAAATAGAGAGATTGTTTTACACAAACCAAAATCTCTCACAGATGTTTCAAGACAATTATCTCTTCAAGAGATTTTTCCAAAACAAATTTCAATTTCTCAAAATTCCACTCAGAAAAGTTCACAGTATTTTCCAAATAAAAATGTGGAATACATCTGTGTGGTGGAGGATGATTTTAATCCCTCTGAAAAACCTCCACATATTTTAGCAAAACAAATTTTTAATGAGCAACATTTTGTTCCACAGCATGTGGCAAAAACACACGAGTTTTACACAAATATTTTGATACAAACAGGATCAGTAAATTTCAAACATTACACTGATTCTAAAGATTTTGAAACATATATATATATATATATATATTATTAATATATATATATAAAACAGATATTCAATAAGCTCAATTCACAATTCTTCTCCCCCTTTTTGTCAGAAGCAAAAAAGGGTTTAATGTTTCCTGCACAAAACTGTTAGAGAGAAATTCCAGAAATATATTTAATAAAGGATAAGATGGATAAGAGATATTCACAGGCAAATATCCAGAATATTCAAGGCAAACAGCAGGTGCCAAAATACATACCAAATAAACATAGAGTTTTAAATGCATATGAAATGCATGAAATGTTCAGAATGTAAAGAGAAATAATAATGCAACTAATGCAATCTATTCCTCTTTTCCTTCAACTTCTTCCTCAGAGCTACTTGAGGGAATGATGGTTTTGGGAGTTGACTCCTGCTACGATGACTCTGATTTTGCTTTGCTGCCTGAGGGAATAGGAGTGGTTGCCATTGATTCAGCTTCTTTGGCTACTCTTGATCTGGTGATTCTAGTTTCAGTTCCAGCAACCTCAGTAGCTATAGTGGCCTTCTTCTTGACACCTCCTTTGCGAATCCCTTTCTTAGGAGTAGTTTGAACATCTTTGAAAATCTCCATAGCCAGCTTTTCTTTTTCCTGCTTCTTACTCGGGTCCTCAGTAGACAATTCTTCTGTCCTCATGGCATCAATATCATCAGTAGCTCCCTGGATAATCTCATTAGCTTCCTTCTTCTTTGCAACTTCTTTTTTCTGCTGTTCTATATTGGTTGCTTCAGTTTTCTTAGTTTGTTGTTGTTCTTCACCTTTTTCTTCTATAACTCTATCTTCAACATCTTTCTGGGATTTGTCACCAGTGGAAGAGCTATCTACAGTTGACTTGTGATCATCATCATTTTCTTCATCAGCGCTATTAGGTGCAATGATAGCTTGCTTTTCTGCAGATTTCTTTGTTCCAACAGTGTTAGTAATGTCCTTTGCTTTTTCCTGTTGCTCATTCTTTTTCTTCTGCTTTTGCTCATTCTTTTTCTTCTTCTGTTGCTCTCTTTCATAGGCCTTAGCTGCCTCCTTCACTATTTCTGCTACTCTCTTTGCTTGTTTTATATCTTCCTCAGATGTGTACCCATGAGGCTTCATTGTTGCATCCCACTTCTGCTTGGATTCCTGACCTATTTTCTTTAACTGTTCTTCCATTTCTTTCCAACTTTTTAGCTTCTCAGTCAATCCTGTAGCATCTTTAATCCTTCTACTCATGTATGCTGCTGCAAGTGAATCATATCATTCATGAATTTGACACACAACATCTGAGTATTTCCTATCAAAGTTCCCATCAAGCTACTTAGCTTTCCAATCTCTTGTGCTAGGCATGTAATATCTTCCTTCATTGTTATTGTTAGTCCATTCATTTATCAATCACAGCATCTTCTCCTTTCTTTACTTCAGTTGCAACACTTTGGGCAATTGTTTCCATCATCTACTGCTCTTTGATAGGTTCACTATCAATAGTCTCTTTGGAGAACTTGACACAGCCTTCAACTAAGTCTTTCTCATAAGGCTTGAAGTCTTCAACACTTATCCTGTAATGATATGGCCATATCCACAAATCATCATCTTCTTCTTATTGGCCATTTCCTTCATGCCTTTAATGAGGATTCCAGCTAGATTGACTCTTTGACAGTTATAGATTTTCTATAGAAGCCAGACATCATGATTACTTACATATCCTACACTGCTTTTCTTGTATCTAATGGTACATCCAATGAACTGATGTATCATCTTCACATAACTATTCCTGATAAATCTAGCGCCCGTATTTTCAGGCAAGTCTTCTTCATTCCCTGAAATTTGCCTCCAAGCAGCATTCTTATCAAAAGTCTCATCAAAGTCTTCTTCACCTTTACAGTCAATATCCAGGTACTTTCCCAAGGACTTGGGTGTAATAACCATTTCATTATCATTAATGCAGACCACAATGTTCTTATCAAGGAACTTAGATCTAGCATTATCAGACTTGATTGCTTCAGGAGATTTGACTATTCTAACATAAAATTCCTTAACCAGAGAAGGACTAAGCAACATATATTCATAGTTAGCAATACCCAGCATATTCATCATCTTAAAATTATGCTCTATTCCACCATATGTATCATCTCCTAGAAAAGTTTCCCAATCTATCAACTTAGCAGCCATAATCTAAAATTCTGTGATTTCATCATACCTGTTGCACAGAGCTACAGTCTTCAGTCGATCTTTGATTTTATTGGCTTTAGGGAGCTTTGGAAACACCAATCTGGCACCATCGAAGCTTCCTTTCTTCTCTGTACTGCTTTTTGCTTGCTTTGCCGGAGCTGTAACTTCCTTTTCTTCATTAATGGCATCGAGCTCAGTGGGTATTCTTTTAGCCCTGGTGCTTTCTCCTTGCGCCATTTCTCTCGGCAGTTGAGTGAGAGTTTTTGAATCAGAGGTTGAATGAATGTATGAAAAAAAAAACAGTTTTTCAATGGATGAGAAAGAGAAGAGAATAGAAGTGAGAGAAAGAGTTAGGGTTTCTAAGTGAGGTTAATGGAGAAAGAAGAAATCAAATAGAGAAAGAGAGAAATTTTTGGAAACAGAAAGTGTTTTTCGGGGAAAGGAAAGAGTAAGTGAATCTTTTTGGATTTTGAAGTGACTTTACCCAATAAGGATAAAACCAACTTTTGAAATTCAAAAAGTGTACTTACACGAAAAGGACGCGTGATGCGCCAAGGGCTTATCATGGACATGAAGAACACAATGGATATCATGGAAGGGATGATCAAGGGTTGCAAGGAAGCGTGGACAAGCTTAAAGGAGAGGATGGAATCGCAAATCACCATGAAGATGCCATTTGATCCTTTGAAGATGCCTTTAGGTCCGATGACTAGAGCAAGGGCTAAGAAGTTCAAAGATGCTTTAACAAGTATTGTTCGACATCATCTTGAAGGTTTGAAGTCCATTGAAGATCAATTGAAGAACATTGAAGACAATAAGCAAAGGAATATTCCCATCGATTCCAAGTTATGCACCATACTTGAAATCGATGAACCCTAATGCTTCCATTGTGTAATTCGACCATATGGGCCTTAATTCTATCTTAGATTAGCTATTTAATTAGTTTAGATAACATTGGGTTGGGCCTTGTTTGACTAAGTCCAATCCTTGCTTAATTATGTTATGTTATTTACTTTTCCTAATAGAACAAGGAGTAGGCTATTTCCTTGTTCCTTCCTTTATGTATTGCCGCCCTTAAGGCTTTAGGATTAGGGGAGGGATGTCGACTTGATGCCTATATAAAGGCACCATCCCCCTCTTGTAAACATAAGTTAAGTTAAGTTGATTAATAAAGTTGAGGTTTTATTCCCAATTGATTATCTTAGATTCATTGTTCTAGTTTGAGCATACTTTAGAGTTCTTCAATCTTTTAGAGTCCTAGCAAACAATTAGGTCTTCTGAGCTTAATTGTTTGTGAATTTTGTGATCTTAAGTTAACAATTGCAGGTCTAATTGAAGACTTAGGGCGACGAACGAAGAGATTAAGCTTTGTGAAGATTATTGATCTACTCATCAAGGGTAGATTTGAATCTAAAGCAACTAGATTCGTATCAATTGGTATCAGAGCCAGGTTGTCATCTTCAATCGGTAAATCTATCCTTCTATTCATCATTCATCAAGTTTTTCATCCATCAAAGTTCATCAAGTTCATATCGCACTATAGCTTGAAAAATAAAAAAAAAGTAGAAACTTTGAAAAATCATAGAGGATTCATTAGGACTTCAATTGCTTTGAAATTTCAGATTTGAGTTCCTTATAATTAGTAGTTATATCGAAAAATATCAAAAAAATTAAAAAAATTTTGACCAGAAACTTGTGATTTTTGTTTTGGATTCGTTTGAACTCAGAAAGTTTTGAAATTTGAGATTTAGACTTCTTTTAGTGTGATCTTTCTGGGAAAAATACTGAAAAAAATCAAAAAAATATGTGGTGTTATCGACTTTTTGCAGAAACTAGGGTTTTTGATTTGGAAATTTGGGGATTAGGGTTTATATTGTGCAATTGATTCAATTTGTTGTAATTAAACCCTAATTGAGTGTTTTATTGAGTATCTTGGGTTGTTTTTGCTGTGAATTGAAGTTTAATTTGAAGAATTTCAGGTTGAAATCCTATTGGAGATAAGTGGTACCAAATTGGATCTAAGTGGTACTAGGGTTTTAACTAATCGATTTGGTTGATTTGTGTTGTTTGATTGACTTTTTGTGCAGCAAGTTTGGAGAAGGAAATCGACATAAGAAACCTGCATAAGTGGTTTGGTTTGGATTGAGATCACTTTCGTTTGATTCACAAAAATTTTGCTACTAATTTGTTTGTTCCTCAAGTAGGTCACGAGAAGAAAGGAGTTCTCTAATGACTTGCTCTTATTAGGCCTATCGAAGCTAGTAAAAGACATAATCTTGTGAGATCATTAAGGGAGTAGTGGACCGCCAATCCATAGGTTGAGTGCAAACACGAGAGCACAAAGGTATACACACACTCACTTGTGAGGATTTTTACTACTAATCTTTGCTCTTTATGTAGGTACAATGGGAGATAGACAAGGAGAACAAAATCAAACAAATATGGAGACTATGTTGCAAACCCTAATGCAACGCATGGAGGCCATGAACACTAAATTTGATTCTCTTTCCAATGATGTTCAACAAATTAAAGATAGCCGAAATCAACAAACTCAACAAGCTAGCTAATGCCGCAAACAACAATGATCGAGCTCAACCTCCACCACCAAGACAAGTTGTTCCTAGATTGGATCCTATGGAGAGATTTAGGCAACAAGAGCTTGGGGGTCGAGCTTATAATGAGAACTTGCAGCCTAGGAGGGGAATTGAAAGAGATGAGCCAAAGGACAACATCAAGTATAAGATCCCTAAATTCAATGGGAGAGGGTCACGTTCGGATTACTTGGAGTGGGAGTCAAAGTTGGACATGTACTTTGATTATTAACCCTTTGCCGAACCTAAGAAGGTACAAATTGCTATCCTTGAGTTTGTGGAGAATGTTTTGAATTGGTGGAATCAATTGGTGCAATCAAGGAGGAGGAATTCAGAGCGACCTATTGACACTTGGGTGGATTTGAAGAGTGTCATGAGAAAGAGATTTGTGCCAAGCTTTTACATCAATTCTCTTTACCAAAGCTTGCAATTTTTGAGGCAAGGATGAAAGAGTGTTGATGAGTACTATTCGGAGATGATGTTGATGATGTCTAGGGCCGAAGTTGATGAAGCTCCACAAGCCACCATGGCTAGGTTTTTGGCGGGTTTAAATAGGGAAATTCATGATATTGTGGAGATGCAACAACACTATGATGTGGAGGAGATGTTGCAACATGCTTTGAAGGCCGAGAGTCAAGTCAAAAGGAATGGCGCTAAGAAGAGCTTTGCATCATCATCAAGTTTATGGAAAACTCCAATTAAGAAAGATGAGAAAACTTTCAACAAGGAGAAAGAGGTGGCGCAAAAGGGGTAAGCCCTAAAACCGATTTTAAGTCTTCATCAAGTTGTTCTTCTAAGACTCATGTTAAGTGCTTTAAGTGTCAAGGATATGGACACTATGCTAAGGACTGCGTCAACAAGAAGGTTATGGATCTTAATGAGCATGATGAGATTGTGAGTGAAGATGAAGAATTTGCCCTAGGATCTAGTGGTGATGGAGATGATGAGGAGGGATTTGCGCATGATGATAAGGATGATGATGATGGTGCTACACCCGCACTCTTAAGTTTAGTTGCAAGGAGAACTTTAAGTGCCTATGTTAAAGGAGATGTGGACAATCAAAGGGAGAATTTGTTCCATACTAAGATGCATGCGTGTGGAAAGCCTAGTAGTGTGATAATTGGTGGAGGGAGTTGCACAAACATAGCTAGTGTGTACCTAGTGAAGGAGTTGTCTTTGCCCACTATTAAACACCCTAAACCCTATAGTTTATGTTGGTTCAACGATAGGGAGGAGATTCAGGTTAACAAACAAGTTTTAGTTTCTCTTTCTTTGGGCAGGTACGAAGGAGATGTGCTTTGTGATGTCTTGCCAATGCAAACATGTCATGTTCTACTTGGTCGACCATGGCAATTTGACAATAAGGTGCATCATGATGGTGAGAGAAATAAGTACTCCTTTATGTGTGGTAAATATTCTATCACTTTAGTTCCTTTATCACCTCAATAAGCTTTAAAGGATCAATTGAATTTGAAAGAGGAATTTGCTAGAATGGAATCTGAATATAGGGCTAAAGAAGGCAAAACATGCTAATTCTAATGTCAATTGCGATGAGAATAGGGCTGTTTTGATTGATAAGAAAGCTAGCTCTAAGAAAGTTGTTAAGGAGTGTATGTTAGCTACAAAGAGTGAGATTAAGAGTGCTTTGAATGATAATTCTGTTTTGATCTTGTTTTTGCTTAAAAATACACTTGTTGCTACTAACAACTTGGAAAGAGAACTTCCAAGCAACATTGCTTCTCTTTTGAGCGAATATGCAGATTTGTTTCCTAAGCAAATTCTTAATGGTTTACCACCAATTAGAGGGATTGAACATCAAATTGACTTCATCCCTGGAGCGCAAATTCCAAATAAGCCAGCTTATAGGACAAATCCTGAAGAAACAAAGGAGTTGGAGAAACAAGTTGGAGAGCTACTTCAAAAGGGGTATGTGCGAGAGAGTCTTTCTCTATGTGCAGTTCCTGTTTTGCTTGTTCCTAAGAAGGATGAAACTTGGAGTATGTGTGTTGATTGTAGGGCAATAAACAACATAACGGTAAAGTATCGTCACCCTATTCCTAGATTAGATGATATGCTTGATGAATTGCATGGTGCTTGTTTATTTTCAAAGATTGATCTTAAGTGTGGATATCATCAAATTCGCATGATGTCGCAACGTTTCTGACCGGGGGCGAAACTACCGTTCTGATACACACGGGTTCTTATGGGAGTCGCCACTAATCTTTTTTACCTAGGTGTGATTAGCCACCTTATCCGATTATTAAGTCTAACATTAACCTTAATTAGGTAATACTAAACTTAATACAGTCTGCTTAACCAGAGTCTGTGGTCCGGGAGTCAGGTACGCATGGGGAAGGATTAGCACCCCCACGACGCCCGTCATAACGACGGCACTGACTGGTCTAGAACTGACTTCGGGTCTCTATAGTTGGTTAATTCCTTTTACGCCTTAGTCTTTTCATGCCTAACTTTATACTTAGTTCTTCGTTTTATGCCAAATTGTTACTTATTTTCTTTACTCAATTGTTCGGATTGGGCCACTTTACTATTGCCTTTATTTTGACTTAATTTTATTTAGATTAAGCCAATTCATTATTTCCTTCTCTTTATTGACTTAATTCTTATAAATCAAGCCCTTTTAACGTTTTGCTTAATCTCTTTTTAGATTTAAGTTCTTTAATGACTTAATTACCTTGAATTAAGTTCTTTATTTTACTTAATTACCCAGAATTAAGCCTTTTATTGACTTCACTTAATTACCCTGAATTAAGTTCTTTATTTTACTTAATTTCCTTTCCTGAAATTAAGCCTGTGTCTTTTTACTTAATTTCCTTGAAATTAAGCCAGTCTTTCCTTTACCTAATTTCCTTGAAATTAGGCCAATCTTTTCTTTACCTAGTTTCCTTGAAACTAAGCCAATCTTTTCTTTACCTAGTTTCCTTGAAACTAGGCCAGTCCTTTATCGGTCTAATTTCAGTCTAATATCAGTCTTTTTTCAGTGTAATTTCAGTGTAATTTCAGTATTCTTTCAGTCTGATTTCAATTTAATATCAGTCTTATATCAGTCTAATTTCAGTCTAATATCAGTCTTTTTTTTTTCAGTCTATTTTCAGTCTTTTTTTTTAGTATTCTTTCAGTCTTTCTTCAGTTTTTTGCTTTAATTTCCTTGAAATTAAGCCCTTTGTCTAATCTTACTTAATCATCTTTTGGATTAAATCTTTGCTGACTTTACTTAATTCTCGTGAAATTAAGTCTTTGCCAATTTTACTTAATTCTTGTGAAATTAAGTCTTTACTAATTTTACTTAATTTTTGTGAAATTAAGTCTATGCTTATCCTTACCTAATTTCGTTCCTTGAGATTAGGTCTGTGTTCGCCCTTACTTAATTTCCTTTCTTGAAATTAAGTCTACTAATATTCTTACTTAATTGCCCTGAATTAAGCCTTTTAACTGTTGCTCCCACTTAATTTCTATGAATTAAGTCTTTTGACCATTTAACTTTGATGAATTAAGTCTTCTAAGTACTGTTCTTACTTAATTTCTATGAATTAAATCCTCAACTATTTTACTTTTCTTAATTTTCCTTAATTTCATTGAATTAATATTCACTTCTCTTAATTTCCTTTATGTCCCTTCATTTCACTGAATTAAGATTTACTTCTCTTAATTTTCTTCGATCACACTGGATTAAGGCTTTATTTGTGCACATGATGCATGTGTTCCGGTTTAATCACATTTTACCCAATATTTATACGAGGAGTATTTATTTGGGCACCTTCCACTTGATTGGTAAGACCCCCAAATTAACACTCCAAGCCTAGGAA
>AWWV01006788.1:0-22816 GCA_001974805.1 Corchorus capsularis
AGAGAGAGAGAGAGATAAATTTTTGGAAACAGAAAGAGTTTTTCGGGAGAAGGAAAGAGTAAGTGAATCTTTTTGGATTTTGAAGTGACTTTACCCAATAAGGATAAAACCAACTTTTGAAATTGAAAAAGTGTACTGATATGAAAAAGACGTGTGAAGCACAAAAAGCGGGAAACTGAAAAGGCGTGTCAGAGGGCAAAAATCCAACACGTTTTGTATGTATGTATGCATGTATGTATGTACATATTAAAGACAGTAATGAAATAATAAATGAAGCAATTAATTAAACATTACTAAAATCTATCATGCCAAGCTCATGCCTAATTCTGCTAAAATGCTCATCATAGAGAGGTTTAGTAAAGATATCAGCAAGTTGTTTAAGAGTACTAAGAAACTCAATTTTGATGTCGCCTCTTTGCACATGATCTCTGATGAAATGATGTCAAATCTCAATATGCTTAGTTCTTGAGTGCTGTACAGGATTTTTTGTGATATTGATCGCACTAGTGTTGTCACAGTAGAGTGGCACCTCCATCATGGTAATTCCAAAATCTCAAAGTTGATGCATAATCCATATTAATTGGGCACAGCAACTTCCAGCAGCTATGTATTCAGCTTTAGCTGTTGATAAAGCTACTGAATTTTGCTTTTTGCTTGACCATGACACTAGCATTTGTCCAAGAAATTGACAAGTGCCACTGGTGCTCTTTCTATCTGTTCTACTTCTTGCAAAATCAGCATTAGAATATCCTGCAAGATCTAACATGGAGCCTTTAGGATACCATAGACCAAGGCCTATGGTTCCTTGAAGGTACTTGAAGATTCTCTTTACAACAATAAGGTGAGATTCTTTTGGACAAGATTGAAAACGAGCACATAGCCAAACACTAAAGAGTATATCAGGCCTGAGTGAGATAGAGTAAGGAGCCAATCATACCTCGATAGAGTTTCTGATCAACTACCTTACCTTTTCCATCAGAATCTAATTTAGTACCAGTGGCCATTGGTGTCTTCATTGGTTTGCAGTCCTCCATGCCAAATTTCTTTAACATTTTTTTTGTATACTTCGACTGGTTAATAAAGATACCTTCAGAGCATTGCTTAATTTGAAGTCCTAGGAAGAAGTTTAATTCTCCCATCATGTTCATCTCGAATTCTCCCTGCATTTCTTTTGCAAAACACTTGTATAAGCTTTCATTAGTAGCACCTAAGATAATATCATCAACATAAATTTGAACAATTAGGAAATCTGACTTTTTCTTTTTAATGAAAAGAGTAGTATCTATACTTCCCCTTGTGAACCCTTTGTCCAGGAGAAATTTAGATAACCTTTCATACCAGGCTCGAGGTGCTTGCTTGAGTCAATAGAGAGCTTTGTGAAGTCTATATTCATGATCAGGATGGTTGCTGTCTTCAAAGCCAGGTGGCTGTTCCACATATACTTCTTCCGGAATGTGACCATTAAGGAAGGCACTCTTTACATCCATCTGGTAGAGCTTGAAGTCCATGTAACATGCGAAGGCAAGTAGTAATCTGATTGCTTCGAGTCTTGCCACAGGAGCAAAAGTCTCGTCATAATCGATCCCTTCTTCTTGGTTGTATCCCTTTGCAACTAATCTAGCTTTGTTCCTGACAACTCTGCCATTTTCATCTAGCTTATTCCTGAATACCCACTTTGTGCCAACAATAGGATTATCTGCTGGTGGTGGCACTAATGTCCACACTTTGTTCCTTTCAAACTGATTTAGTTCTTCTTGCATCACAATCATCCAGCTTTCTTCTTTCTCAGCGTCTTCAAACACTTTTGGCTCAATTTGGGATATGAAAGCAGCAAACTCACAAACTTCCCTAAGTGTTTTTCTAGTTCTTACACCTTCACTTGGATTTCCAATGATCAAATCAAGAGGATGACTTTTTCCATATTTCCATTCCCTTGGGAGATCTTCATGTTGTTGCTCTTGCCTCTGAACACTTTTGATTGGGGGATTATCATTGCTCTCTTCAGTGGCTTTCTTATTAGTGTCAGCAGTGGTCACAACTTCTTTCCTGTTTCTCTCATTAATACCTGCATCATCATCATCTTGCACAACCTTTCTCGGTGCACTATCAGTCTCATAAAAAACAATAGGAATAAACTCTTCAACCACTATGGATATTTGTTAAACACTCTATACGCTTTAGAGTTCACAGCATATCCAAGAAAAATTGCTTCATCACTACGAGCATCAAATTTGCCAATTGGGTGTTTGCCGTTGTTAAGAATAAAACATTTACAACCAAATATTCTAAAGTGAGAAATATTGGGCTTTCGACCTTTATAAAGTTCAGAGGGAGTTTTTCAAGGAATAGGTCTAATTGAAACACGGTTTAAGATATAGGCAGCAGTGTTAGTGGCTTCAGCCCAGAAATATTTTGGAAGATTGTTCTCACAAAGCATTGTTCGAGCCATGTCTTTTAAAGTTCTATTCTTCCTTTCCACCACTCCATTTTGTTGTGGTGTTCTGGGAGCAGAAAACTTATGTTGAAAACCATTTTCATTACAAAAATCCTCAAAGACATGACTATCAAACTCACCACCATGGTCACTTCTAACACTTATAATAATGAAGCCTTTTTATTGTGGACTCTCTTACAGTGATTAGCAAAAACATCAATAGCTTCATCTTTATGACTTAGGAAGTAAACCCAGGTAAATCTAGAGAAGTCATCAACTATGACAAAGCCATAAGATTTACCTCCCATGCTAGTGACATCAATGGGGCCAAACAAGTCTAGATGTAGCAACTCCAACGCTCTTGTTGTTGAGACTACATTTTTGGATTTGAAGGAGCTCCTGACCTGTTTGCCAAACTGACATGTTTCACAGATTTTGTTAGTATTAAAATTCAGTTTGGGTAAGCCCGAGACAAGATCCTTACTAATAAGTTTCGCAATAGTGCTCAAACTTGCATGACCAAGTCTCTTATGCCACAACCAGCTATCAGTGGCATCATTCACCATGAGACACACATCCTTGCTCTGTTGCAAGTCATCTAGAAAGACAATATATACATTTCCGTGTCTCTATCCGATGAAGATAAGCTTGTTTGTGTTGATGTCGTTAACTTGGTAGATTTTAGAGTCGAAGATGACTCTCGATCCTTTGTCACAAAGTTGGCTGATGCTGAGCAGGTTATACTTGAGACCTTTCACCAATAGGACGTTCTTGATTGTTGTTGTGCTGGTTCCAATAGTACCAACTCCTTGCACTTCTCCTTTGGAGTTATCTCCAAAGGTGTCATCTTTTCCTTCCTTCTTAGTGAGACTAATGAACTGTTCCTTATCACTGGTCATATGTTTACAACAGCCGCTATAAAGATACCACAGCTTCTTCTTTTGCAGTTGAGCCTTCAAACATTCTTCGTTCTGCTCCTGCTCAACCTGCAATCACGGTTCTTTAGTTTGCAGATTTAGGTACCCATATTGCTATGGGTCCTTGGTGGTTAGTAACAACATAAGTTCCTTTAGGCACCTAGATCTTTTTGATCTTAGATTGATTCCAATCTCTCTGGTAGCAGTCAAGAGATTGATGGCCTCTTTTGCCACAGATATAACACACCATAGCTATTGGCCTAAAGTTCTTTGAGTTCCTGTTACCATTGAAGCGATTGCTTCTAGAGGTTTCAGTGACATTAATGTCAGCTTTCTTCAGCTCATTTAACTCATGCTCAAGTTTCTCTTTTTCCTCTGTTGTATGCTTTAATGCTTCCTCAACAGTGTTCTTTGATTCCTGCATGCTTGTTAGTTCTTTCTTTAAGCAGTCCAAATCATTCATCAAACCATAATTCATTTTCTTAAGAGCTTTATATCTATTAGCCAATTTCTCGAAATCATCATATAAACTATCAAATTCAAACTGCAATTCTTCAAAAGAAATAATAGAATCAGAAACAACCTTAGTTTCATTTCCTTTGGCCATGAGACACAGATTAGCTTTGATGTCTTCTTCAGTGTCACTGGTTTCTGATGAAGAAGTGTCACTGTTAGACCAGGTTCCAGCCATCATTGCTCTCTTCTTTTTCTTCTTGTCCTTCTTCTGATTTTCTGTGTTGTTCAATGGACATTCTGACTTTATGTGTCTAGGTTTTCTGCATCCATAACAGATCACAGGGGTCTGTTTGCTGGCTTCACCATTGAATTTGTCCTTCTTGTCTTGTGTGGAACTTTCATGAGCAGCTTGAAGCTTTTCCCAAATTTCTCTTGCTGAAGTGCACTTTGCGATCTTATTGAATTCAAGTTCACTTAAGGCACAATGAAGTGTATGAATTGCCTTATAGTTTAACTCGACTTTTCTTATATCCTCTAGTGTCCGTTCTTCTCTTTTCCTTGAAGGAATGTATGGTCCATTTTCAACTAGTTCCCACATCTTATAGTTGTTTGCACGCATATAAACCATTACACTACAAAAAAACGCTGAGATAGGGGCGTTTATTTATGCCGCCATTTTATTCTCTAAAATTGAATATATTGGCGTCTGAGGTTCCAAGACGCCGCCATATTTAATTTTTCGGAGAAATGCAAAAAAGCCTAAAAATGAAGCCTAAAAATAGCGGCGTCTTGACCCTAAATGCCGCTAAATGGTGGCATCTGAGGTTCCAAGACGCCGCCATATTTAATTTTTTCGGAGAAATGCAAAAAAGCCTAAAAATAGCCACGTCTTGACCCTAAACGCTGCTAAATGGTGGCGTCTAAGGTTCCAAGACGCCGCCATATTTAATTTTTTCGGAGAAATGCAAAAAACCTAAAAATGAAGCCTAAAAATAGCAGCGTCTTGACCCTAAACGCCGCTAAATGGTGGCGTCTGAGGTTCCAAGACGCCGCCATATTTAATTTTTTCGGAGAAATGCAAAAAAGCCTAAAAATAGCCACGTCTTGACCCTAAACACTGCTAAATGGTGGCGTCTAAGGGTCCAAGACGCCACCATATTTAATTTTTTCGGAGAAATGCAAAAAACCTAAAAATGAAGCCTAAAAATAGCGGTGTCTTGACCCTAAACGCCGTTAAATGGTGGCATCTGAGGTTCCAAGACGCCGCCGCCGTATTTAATTTTTTCGGTGAAATGCAAAAAAACCTAAAAATGAAGCCTAAAAAAAGCGGCGTCTTGACACTAACGCCGCTAAATGGTGGCGTCTGAGGTTCCAAGATGCCGCCATATTTAATTTTAGATTCTAGTAGAACCTGAGGTGGTTGTAAGTGCAGCACCATCAGTCGGTGGGCTGTTAGATTCACTAACTGGAAGTATTGGTATATCCGGAATTTCTTCGAGGGCAAAACTAGTAAATTAAGTTTAAAGGGGAGAATTTCTTTTGGCCATTGGATCTCCTTTTGGCATCCTCTGTTTTGTACACTTCTTTAATAGGTAATGCTTCTTCTATATATTTATCTTTAGATTTTCAATAAGCCTTTCAATATTGCTCTTTAAACTTGGTAAAATTCTTGTTTAAGTGCATCATATAAGCAGAATATATGTATGTAGTATTGTTCTTTAAACTTGGTAAAATTCTTTAGCTTTTAATTTGGTCAGTACTCCGAAGTCCTTGGGGCAGCGGTGCCAACCTTATACTTTTTGTGTTTGATTTTTTATGACAATAGCACATCGCTGCATCTAAAGGAAGTGAGAACTGCGTTCTTCTGTAAAGGTAATCCCAAGGCCTATTTGTTTAAAGCAGCTAGTCTTTGATTATGTTCTCCTTTAGGTGATTTGGCTTTTGGTTTTTTATTCCTACTTTCAATGCACAAGTACCTCCCTTCCCCTGGTCAAGTATAGCACTCTGTTTTATTTTATTTTCCAGCACTTTAACTTGAGAGTTGAAGTTAAAAATCTGATGCAGCATGTTGAAGTTCCGATTCCCACAGCAAAGAAAGGTGAGGTTCTGCTAAAATTGGAGGCAACCAGCCTTAATCCACTTGACTGGAAAATACATAAAGGAGTTATAAGCCCATTTTTACCTCGCAAATTCCCCTATATACCCGGTACTTTACTTTTCCCTTTAATTCAATCTAAATTTATGGCTTCTGCTTTCGTGGCTACGGTTACAAGAAAAATTACTACTATCTATTTGTAAATTAAAACTTATTTTATTGGGTGGAATTTGGTTGTTTATTGACTTGAGTTTTAGTAACTCTCTAAGAAATTTTGTTTTTACTTCTTCTGATAGCATTAAAGGAAAAGAAATTCAATGCATTAATTGTATCCTTTATATATATATTATATATCAAATATATACACTATTCCATGTCTGCCATATTGTAAAATATGCAAAATGATTGGATAGCAAATGATGAATCAAGGTTTAAGGTTTCTTAACAATCAACTTAGTGAATATTTTAGTGTTATAAACAATGCTTTTTTGGGTGCTTTTTTGCTGATCAATATTCAATTAACATATAATTGAGGAACCTAATGATCCGATATTGTTAAAAGATATAAAAATCAATCAATTTGAACATGTTTCGTTCTTTTTGTATGGCATTTACATATTGATATTGCAATCATGTTGAGTTCAACTAACAACTAACAAGGTCTTAAGCTAGGAATCTACTTAGATGTTGGGTAATGTAACTCTACCTGTTGTGACTTGGGAGATAGAAGCATGAAAATCGTGTTATTGCTATGACAAAGCTAATGGATGAACTATTGCTTATTTTGCAGGTATTTTACTTGTAGGAAGAGAATGCTTGGTTCACTTGGTTATGAAGAACAAGATGCTAAAACTTTTGCTTCATGGGTATAAATTGCAGAGATCATTTTCTATGGCTTAAGATTTATTTAAGACAATCTATACTATAGATTCTTGCAATAAAACAAGTTGTTGCAACTATTATTTGTAAGAAAAATTGAATTGTATGTGGCAATTGTTTTGTTTTACGATTATTTGAAGTATGATTATTTGTAGGGTATAAGTTGATCATTTTCCATGGACAATGATGTAAACATTTCCTTTATAACTGGTTTTGAATATTATTTTTTTCCATGGAAATAAATTTTTTTAAATTAAAAACCCAAAATAGAGGCGTCTATGACATAAAACGCCACCATTTAGTGGCGTTTTGATGTACGGAAACGCCACTAAATAGCGGCGTTTCTTGTACGGAAACGCCGCTATTCCTAAATCAAATTTTTGTTCTAGAAGTTAATTCCTCGGCGTTTTTGGCTTATAAACGCCGCTAGATAGGGGCATTTTTTATAACGGCACCTGTGGCGGCGCCTTATCAGATGTCGCTATTTAGTATAGCGGCATTTTTATGTAAAAAAAACGTCGCTATTTCACTGTTTTTTGTACTGTTATTCGAGTCTTCCAAATAGAATTAGTTAAAAACAAAAAGAAAATTAGTTGTTAACAAAATAAAAAAAAAGAAAGAATAAAAACCTTTTTAAAAAATTAAAAAAGAGTTTGTGCTTTGCATTTGTTCTCTTTGGTTTTTCGAAAGGCAAAAAAATCAATTAATCAAAAAGAGTCTTTTTTCTCAAAGTTTTCAAAAGAAGGGAGAGTTCCCACTAGTTTTAGTTTCTACTTTAGTCTTCCAAATTAAGTCAGTTAAAAACAAAAAGAGAATTAGTTGTTAACAAAATAAAAAAAAAGAAAGAATAAAAACCTTTTTCAAAAATTAAAAAAGAGTTTGTGCTTTGCATTTGTTCTCTTTGGTTTTTCGAAAGGCAAAAAAATCAATTAATAAAAAAGAGTCTTTTTTCTCAAAGTTTTCAAAAGAAGAGAGAGTTCCCACTAGTTTTAGTTTCTAGTTTAGTGGTCGAAAGGGAGAGTTCCCATCCAATTTCTTTTACAAAATGGGAAGGTTCCCGTCAAACTATTTTCTTTCAAAAAAGAGTCGTTTTAAAGGTAAGTTTTAAAGAAAATCCTCTCATGAGGAGCCCCAAAAGAGAACAAAATAGAAAACGGGAAAGTTCCCAACATTCCTATTTCAAAAAATCCAAAACCCATTTTTCCTTGTTTATTTTGCTTAAATTTAAAGATTAATAAAAGAGTTTAAGGGCATGAAAATACTTAAGAATAGAGACAACCGATAATAGAAACTAATACGAATCTAGTTGTATTAGATTCAAATCCACCCTTTGAATATCCACCAAAGTCGACTTGAACTTCTTCAACTCCTAGACTTGTATGTCGATGACCTTCACAAAGCTATCCCTCCTCTTTCGTCGGCCTTAAGCACTCAATTTGACCTGCAATTGAATTCTCAAGATCACAAGATTCACAAACAACTAAGTTATCTCAACCTAATTGCTTGCTAGGACTCTACAAGATGAAGAACCCTAAGTTTGCTCAAACTAGAACAATGAAGCCAAAGAAATCGATATGGGTATAAACCTCTCAACCTTATTGATTAACTTGACTTATGTTTACAAGAGGGGGATGGTCCCTTTATATAGTGGTGGGGAACGCACCTCTCCCTAATCCTAAAGTCATAAGGGCGGCATAAACATAAAGGAAGGAACAAGGAAATAGCCTACTCCTTGTCCTACTAGGAAAAGTAAATAACATTACATAAATAAGCAAGGATTGGACTTAGTCAAACAAGGCCCAACCCAATGTCTTCTAGACTAAATAAATAACTAATCTAAGATAGAATAAAGGCCCCAATGGCCGAATTACACAATGCTAAGCCTAATGCTCATCGATGGATAACATGGTACACACCATGGAATCGTTTGGAATATTCCTTGGTGTGTGGTCTTCAAATCGGCCCAATGAGTCTTCAATGGTCTTCAATTCTTAAGATGAGATCTTATAAAACCCACTAAAGCTTCCTTAAACCTTTTAGCCCGAGCCCTTGTTATTGGACCCAACGGTATAGTTAAAGGATCATGTGGTCGGTTGTGGCCGGGCATGGCTGAATCATGTGGCCGGGCATGTCCTTGTCGCGTGGCCGGTGATGGCCGGGCATCTCCAAGTCGCGTGGCCGGTGATGGTCGGGCATCTCCAAGTCGCGTGGCCGGTCACAAGTGCTTCCATCTCCATGCTCCTCCAAGCTAACATCGATGACAACTCCATGATCTTCATTGGCTCCAATGTGTCCTTTTAAGCCATGAAAAGCCCTTGGCAAATCATCCCCTCTCCCTTGAAAAGGATTTGTCCTCAAATCTGCATCACTATCAAACAAGGATAAGTCTGAAACATTAAAAGTAGCACTTACATTGCCATATTCACTAGGAAGATCTAGCTTGTATGCGTTGTTGTTGATCCTCTCCAAGACTTGGAATGGACCATCTCCACGAGGTAAGAGCTTAGACTTTCTCTTTTCAGTGAACCTCTCCTTCCTTAGATGCAAGCAAACCCAATCCCCGGGTTCAAAGATGACTTCCTTGCGCCCTTTGTTAGCATTCTTCATGTAGTGTTGTGTCTTTTTCTCAATTTGAGCTCGAACCCTAGCATGAAGTTCCCTAACATAATCGGCCTTCCTTTGTGCATCCATGTCGACTTGCACACTCAAAGGTAAACTCAACAAATCCAATGAGGGTTAAAGGATTAAAGCCATACACAGTTTCAAAAGGTGAATATCCAGTGGTGCTATGAATGCTTCTATTATATGCAAATTCGACATGAGGTAGACAATCCTCCAAGTTCTTAAGTTCTTTTTAATTAAAGCCCTAAGCAAAGTAGATAAAGTCCTATTAACTACCTCGGTTTGACCATCGGTTTGAGGATGACAAGTAGTAGAAAATAACAACTTAGTACCTAACTTAGCCCATAAAGTTCTCCAAAAGTGACTTAAGAACTTAGCATCTCTATCACTTACAATCGTCCTAGGCATTCCATGTAGAACAATTTCCTTAGAGAACAAATTAGCTACATTGATGGCATCATCCGTTTTAGAACATGCAATAAAGTGTGCCATCTTAGAAAACCTATCAACAACCACAAAGATAGAATCTTTACCTCTCCTAGAACGAGGTAAACCTAACACAAAGTCCATGCTAATATGAGTCCATGGTTCATGAGGAATAGGCAAGGGAGTATACAATCCATGCGGTTTAGAAGTAGATTTAGCTTGCAAACAAACAATGCAACTAGCAACATACTTTCCTACATCATGTCGCATCTTAGGCCAAAAGATGTGTTCATGTAATATATCATATGTTCTATCAACTCCAAAGTGACCCATTAAACCCCCTTCATGCGATTCCCTCAAGAGCAAGATGCGCAAAGAACAAGAAGGCACACACATTCTAGATTCCTTAAACAAAAATCCATCATGCTTATAATACTTTCCAAAACCAGAATTTTCACATGCTTTAAAGAATTCACCAAAATAAACATCACTAGCATATAATTCCTTAATATACTCAAAACCAAGAAACTTAGAATCAAGAATGGAAAGTAAGACATACCTCCTTGATAAAGCATCGGCTACCACATTCTCCTTACCTTGTTTGTATCGCACAACATAAGGAAAAGACTCAATGAATTCGCTCCACTTAGCATGTCTTTTGTTCAACTTTTGTTGGCCTCCTAAATACTTCAAGCTCTCATGATCCGTATGAATCACGAATTCCTTAGGGCAAAGGTAGTGTTGCCAAGTTTGCAACGCCCTCACAAGAGCATACAACTCTTTATCATAGGTTGGATAATTTAATGCAGCCCCATTTAATTTCTCACTAAAATAAGCGACGGGCTTCCAACCTTGCATTAAAACAGCTCCAATTCCAACCCCTGATGCATCACATTCAATCTCAAAAGTATTGTTAAAGTTAGGTAAAACAAGCAAAGGAGCATTAGTTAGTTTATCCTTCAACGTCTCAAATGCTTCTTGTTGTTCATCTCCCCACTTGAATGGTGCATTCTTCTTCATAACACTTGTAATAGGGGCGGCTAAGGTACTAAAGTCCTTAACAAACCTCCTATAGAATCCGGCTAGTCCATGAAAAGAAATCACTTGTCCAACGTTGGTGGGTGTTGGCCAATCTTTGATTGCCTTGATCTTTTCCTCATCAACCTCTATACCTTGCGATGAAACCACAAAACCAAGAAAAACAAGCTTGTTTGTGCAAAAGGTGCACTTCTTAAGGTTAGCATACAATTTTTCAACCCTAAGTACATCTAACACACATCTAAGATGCCTAACATGCTCATCTAGGTTTCGGCTATACACAAGTATATTATCAAAATAAACAACAACAAACTTGCCAATAAAAGCTCTTAAAACATGATTCATTAGTCGCATGAATGTACTAGGTGCATTAGTCAATCCAAAAGGCATAACTAACCATTCATACAACCCTAATTTAGTTTTAAAGGCAGTTTTCCATTCATCTCCCTCTTTCATGCGAATTTGATGATAGCCACTCTTAAGATCAATCTTAGAAAATAAACAAGCACCATGCAATTCATCTAGCATATCATCTAATCTAGGAATAGGGTGACGATACTTTACCGTTATGTTGTTTATTGCCCTACAATCAACACACATTCTCCAAGTCCCATCTTTCTTAGGAACAAGCAACACAGGAACGACACATGGAGAAAGGCTCTCACGCACAAACCCTTTTTGAAGTAGCTCTCCAACTTGCTTCTCCAATTCCTTTGTTTCTTTAGGGTTTGTTCTATAAGCTGGCTTATTAGGTATTTGCGCTCCAGGGATGAAATCAATTTGATGCTTAATTCCTCTAATTGGCGGCAAACCACTAGGAATCTCCTCCGGAAACACATCTACATAATCACTCAAAAGAGAAACAATATTGCTTGGAAGCTCTCTTTCCAAGTCGTTAGTAGCAACAAGTGTATTATTAAGCAAAAGTAAGATAAAAACAGAATTATCATTCAAAGCTTCTTTAATCTCACTCTTAGTAGCTAACATACACTCCTTAACAACTTTCTTAGAACTAGCATGCTTTTCAACTAAATCGCAATTCACATCTAATTTAGCATGTTTATTCTTTTCTTTAGCCCTATAATCGGATTCCATCTTAGTAAATTCCTTTTTCAATTTTAATTGATCTTTTAAAGCTTCTTGAGGTGATAATGGAATAAAAGTAAAAGGCTTCTTACCACACATGAGAGTATATTGGTTCGTCTCACCATCATGTTGAACCTTGTTGTCATATTGCCATGGTCGCCCAAGTAGTATATGGCATGCTTGCATGGGTAAGATATCGCACAATACATCCCCTTTGTACCTGCCCAAACAAAGAGAAACCAAAACTTGTTTGTTAACCCTAATTTCCTCCTTATCGTTGATCCAACCTAAGCTATAGGGTTTAGGGTGTTGTGTAGTGGGTAATTGCATCTCCTTCACCAAATAAATACTAGCTATGTTTGTACAACTCCCACCATCAATAATCACACTACTAGGCTTCCCATTCGCATACATCCTAGTATGAAACAAGTTCTCCCTTTGATTGTTCACATCGTTTTTCACATAAGCACTCAAAGTTCTCCTAGCAACCAAACTCTTAAGTGCAAACCCGACACCATCATCACTATCTTCATGCACATATCCTTCATCATCTCTATCACCACTAGATCCTAGAGTGATCTCTTCATCTTCACTTTCGATTTCTCCTTGGTCATTCACGAACAATACTTTCTTGTTAACACAATCTTTAGCATAGTGTCCAAAGCCTTGACACTTGAAACACTTAACATGATTTTTTGAAGATGAACTCGATGAAGACTTAGAATCGGATTTAGGGGTAGTACCCTTTTGTGCCACCAACTCCTTTTCTTTGGTCGACTTATCATCTTTTTTGATTGGAGTCTTCCATGAGCTTGATGATGATGCAAAGCTCTTTTTATTCCTCTTTACTTGGCCCTCGGCCTTCAATGCATGTTGAAGCAATTCCTCAACATCATAGTGTTGTTGCATCTGCACAATATCATGAATTTCTCTATTCAATCCCGCCATAAATCTAGCTATAGTAGCTTTTGGAGCTTCATCAACTCGGCTCTAGACATTAACAACATCATCTCGGAGTAGTATTCATCAACACTCCTAGTTCCTTGCCTCAAAGATTGCAGCTCTTCGTAGAGACCATTAGTGTAAAAGCTTGGAACAAACCTCTTCCTCATAAGGCTCTTTAACGACAACAATGTATCAATAGGACTTTCCAAATTTCTTCTTCTTGCTTGCACTAATTGATTCCACCAATGCAAAGCATTCTCCGTGAACTCAAGAGTAGCAATTTGTACCCTCTTTGGCTCGGCATGTGGATAGTAATCGAAATACATATCCAATTTCGATTCCCACTCCAAATAATCGGATGGAGACCCTCTCCCATTGAATTTAGGGATCTTGTAATTGATGTTGTCTTTAATCTCTTCTCTTTCGATTCCCCTCCTAGGCCGCAAATTCTCATTGATTGCTTGGCCTCCAAGCTCTTGTTGCCTCAATCTTTCCATGGGATCGATTCTAGCAATTTGCCTCGGTGGTGGAAGCTGAATCCTCTCATTGTTTTGTGCGGCATTAGCCCGTTGTTGAGGTTGTTGAGCTTGTTGATTTTGGCCATCCTTTACTTATTGGACATCATCGGTCAAGGCATCGAATTTAGTATCCATATTGTCCAAACATTGCATTAGAGCTTGCAACATAGCAGCCACGTTGGCTTGTTCTTGTTCTCCTTGTTGACCCTCCATGGTACCTACACAAAGAACAAAAATTAGTAGTAAAAATCCCCACAAGTGTGTGTGTGCTTATACCTTTGACTTGTGCTCTCGTGTTTGTACTCAAGTCCTATGGATTGGCGGTCCACTACTCTCTTAATGATCTCACAAGATTTGCCTTTTACTAACTTCAATAGGCCTAATAAGAGCAACTTCTAGAGCATTCCTTTCTTCTCGTGACCTACTTGAGGAACAAACAATTAGTAGCAAAGTTATTTGTGAGTCAAAAGAAAAGTGATCTTAAACCAAACCAAACCACTTAATGCAGGCTCCTTATGTCGAAATTCTTCTCCAAAGTTGCTGCACAAAACTCAATTTAAGCACAATCACAATATCAATCGATTAGCATAAATCCTAGTATCACTTGTCTCCTATTTTGTACCACTTGAATCCAATCGGGTTTGTAACCTGAAATTCTTCAAATCAAATCACAATTAACAGCAAAAGCAACCCAAGGATCTCAATTACACAATCAATTAGAGTTATTGCAACTAATTAGATCAATTGCACAAGAAAACCTTAATCCCCAAATTTCCCAAACTAAGAACCCTAGTTCCTGGAAAAAATCGATAACAGCACAGATTTTTTTGATTTTTTTTCAATATTTTTCCCAGAAAGATCACACAAAAATAAGTCTAAAGCTCAAATTTCACAGCTTTCCGAGTTCAAACGAATCCAGAACAAAAATCACAAGTTTCTGGTCGAAATTTTTTTTATTTTTTTTATATTTTTCGATATAACAAATAGTTATAAGGGACTCAAATCTGAAATTTCAAAGCAAAAAGATGTAAGATGAATTGGCTATGAATTTTCAAAGTTTCTAAATTTTTTGATATATATGGTGCGATAAAAACAAGATGAAGTTTGATGGATGAAAACTTGATGAATGATGTATAGAAGGATAGATTTACCGATTGAAGATGACAACCTATGCTCTGATACCAATTGATACAAATCTAGTTGTATTAGATTCAAATCCACCCTTTGAATATCCACCAAAGTCGACTTGAACTTCTTCAACTCCTAGACTTGTATGTCGATGACCTTCACAAAGCTATCCCTCCTCTTTCGTCGGCCTTAAGCACTAGACCTGCAATTGAATTCTCAAGATCACAAGATTCACAAACAACTAAGTTATCTCAACCTAATTGCTTGCTAGGACTCTACAAGATGAAGAACACTAAGTTTGCTCAAACTAGAACAATGAAGCCAAAGAAATCGATATGGGTATAAACCTCTCAAATTTATTGATTAACTTGACTTATGTTTATAAGAGGGGGATGGTCCCTTTATATAGTGGTGGGGAACGCACCTCTCCTTAATCCTAAAGCCATAAGGGCGGCATAAACATAAAGGAAGGAACAAGGAAATAGCCTACTCCTTGTCCTACTAGGAAAAGTAAATAACATTACATAAATAAGCAAGGATTGGACTTAGTCAAAAAAGGCCCAACCCAATGTCTTCTAGACTAAATAAATAACTAATCTAAGATAGAATAAAGGCCCCAATGGCCGAATTACACAATGCTAAGCCTAATGCTCATCGATGGATAACATGGTACACACCATGGAATCGTTTGGAATATTCCTTGGTGTGTGGTCTTCAAATCGGCCCAATGAGTCTTCAATGGTCTTCAATTCTTCAAGATGAGATCTTATAAAGCCCACTAAAGCTTCCTTAAACCTTTTAGCCCGAGCCCTTGTTATTGGACCCAACGGTATATTTAAAGGATCATGTGGCCGGGCATGGCCGAATCATGTGGCCGATTGTGGCCGAGCATGTCCATGTCGCGTGGCCGGTGATGGCCGGGCATCTCCAAGTCGCGTGGCCGGTGATGGTCGGGCATCTCCAAGTCGCGTGGCCGGTCACAAGTGCTTCCATCTCCATGCTCCTCCAAGCTAGCATCGATGACAACTCCATGATCTTCATTGGCTCCAATGTGTCCTTCTAAGCCATGAAAAGCCCTTGACGCATCAAAAACCCACAGTAGTGCTGAACTATTTAGTGCCGTCTTTTCACGGGCGTCGTGGGGGTGCTAATCCTTTCCCACGCGTACCCGACTCCCGGACCATAGAATCTCTGGTTAAGTAGACCTTATTAGGTTTAGTGTTACCTTTGCCGAGCATAGGTTAATATTAGACCTAACAATTTGGTAGGTGGCTAATCACACCTAGGCAAAAAAGATTAGTGGCGACTCCTAGAACTCAGTAGGGGTAGGATCCCCCACTTTTAACCCGCACGTTGCGACAGACATTAATTAAGGAGAACTTAAGAACTTGGGAGATTGTCTACCTCATGTTGAATTTGCATACAATAGAAGCATACATAGTACTTTGGATATTCACCTTTTGAAACTGTGTATGGCTTTAATCCTTTAACCCCATTGGATTTGTTGAGTTTACCTTTGAGTGTGCAAGTCGACATGGATGGTGAAAGAAAGGCCGAATTTGTTAAGGATCTTCATGCTAAGGTTAGAGCTCAAATTAAGAAGAAAACACAACACTACATGAAGAATGCTAACAAAGGACGCAAAGAGATCATCTTTGGAATCCACTAAACAATGAAGTTAACTAGGTCTTCACCAAACCAATTACAATCCCAAAGCTTCAAACCCAAAGCTTTGACTCCTAGTGCAAACCCCACACTCAATACAACCCCAAGTGCAAACCCACACTTGTAAAAACACAAATAAACAAGTATCAAAGTGTAGAAATGATCTCAATAGATCGAATTACACACAATCAGGCCTAAAATAATCTAAAGATGTGAACTTTAAGAGCTAATACTAATATCCAAGCTAACAAGAATAAACTAAATTGAGAACAAGACTTGGATGTTAGAGATTTTGAAATTCTGGAGAGAGAAAGTGATATGATCTTCAATTGTGCTCCAAAACTTTTACTCAAACGGTTAGATTTGAGTATTTATACTTCTCTCTAGCAAACTAGCCGTTTGGTTTGAAATTCAAACCATTTTCCCGTTTTTCTTGTCTTTTAGTCGCGCCAGCTGTTAATCGCTCTAGCGCGTCCGTACGACGTTGATCGCTAGCGTGTCCGTACTTTTTGTCCTGTAGCTGCTAGTTGCCTTTATCTCAAGATCATTGATCCCATTAATGTTTTTGAGTTTTCTTCCAACTTCAAAATTTATTCTTGACTTCATGATTCTTCACATATGCTGCTCTTGATTGCATTGTCTCAATTCTGACTTCTACTTTCTGAATTGGTTGCCTTTGGCTCTAAATGGTCTTCTTGAAAGTCTTTGAACTCTTCAAGCATCGAAGTCTTCATGGCATTTTTCTACATTAGTGTCTCTAATGCAGTATTCTTTTTAAGGATCTACAATGCTATAACCTTTCTCTATTGAAGACTTTACTGCACAGTAAGTAGATATGTTAGTTTACATGATCAGGCTTATTTTGTTATCATCAAAAACAACAGGGTTCAACATTGTCCTCGACCAAAGTAGGGCATTTATCAGTGTAGTGTCCTTGAGAACAAATACCACAAACCTTAGGCACACTAGAAAAATTTATATGGAACAAATCAGTGAGCACAACGATTTGCTAATTCGTTTCTTGAAGTTGTTGCTCCAATGAGGTGGAATGGTAAGAGACTTCATTGATTCATCTTGTATTCCTTCGATTGATGTATAATCTTCTGGAGATCCAAATTGTTGAGTGTTTGCAGCCATATTTTTCACTAAAGTCCAAGCATCGGTGGGAGTCTTATCTATGAAAGCTCCTCCACTTGCAGAATCTATGGAAGATCTGTCAAACAATAGTAGTCCTTCGTAGAAATATTGGATCAACAACTGTTCAGGAATTTTGTGATTGGGGCAGCTCGCGCACAGTGTCTTGAAACGTTCCCAATACTCATGCATTGTTTCTCCATGGTGTTGCTTACTTCCGCATATCTCCTTCCTTATACTTGATACTTTATGAGTTGGAAAATACTTTTCCAAGAACAATTTCTTAAGGCTCGTCCAAAGGGTGATTGAACCAGTAGGTAGGAGGTGCAACCAATCTTTTGCACGGTCCACAACAGTGAACGGAAAAGTTCTTAGCTTTGATTGATATACACGAATACCTTGAAAACTGGTAGATGCACAGCCAATCTGCAAATCTGTAAGATGTCGGTAAGGATCTTCTCCAAGCAGACCATGAAATATGGGTAAAATATAAATAAATCCAGATTTTGTCTCAAAGGTTCCAGTTGTATCTGGCTATCGAATTGCTAAACGTTGTGTAGTAACGTTTGGAGCAGCAAGCTCTCTCGGAGTTCTAGGGGTGTGATCAGACCAAAATTATGCATCTTTTTATGGTCATTTTCCTATGCTTTTTGGGTATTTTATGCTTGATTACGCCTTGTATTTGGTATATTTGTGTTTATAGGTGTTAAAGGGAATAAAAGTGCAAAATCACCAATTCGGTGCTTTTTGGGAGCCTTTTTGGATGATTATTTACACAAATAATTTTCAAGGACAATTTGGATGAAGAATGGAGCCAATATGATCGTGATTGAAGAGCTTGAAGAGTCAATTTTATCATCATAATATTGATTTTCAAGAGTTTGAAGCAAAGGAGCAAAGTTGAATTTCAAGGCAAGAAGACATGTCAAGAGGTGTCGTAGCACTGAACCACATGGGGCGTGAGGCAAACCACATGGGGCGCCAAGCATGCCGCATGGGCGCCCAACGCTAGTCGGGCATGCCACCCAGCACTCATATGGATGCAGGCGACCTGGGGTCTGAGGCAAATGCCATGGGTGCGCAAGCCAAAAACATGGGCGCCCAGGGGGAGTCGGGGCCAGCACCCGCGCGCGCGCCAACAACATTCCACATCACTTCACCTTAAAGCTTCTCCAATTGTTTCCAGATTTTGGCGACGCTTCTGTATTTTGGCCATAACTTTTGATCCAGAACTCCGAATGAGGCAAATGAGTAGTCGTTGGAAAGCTGACTTCAAGATCTACAACTTTCGTGTTTTGGTGGAAGCCCAGTTTTGCTGTTATCGTGGACGAAATTGCCCTTGAAGTTTCTGCAGACATGCTGGACCTTGAAAAGCCCATGAATCAAGCCCAAGATGATATGATAAACCCAAATTCGGTTCTAAGGGATAGCCCAGATCTGGAGGACGACTTTAAACCCAATTAAAGGTGGTTTAATGAGCTTAAATTACTATCTTGTCCTAGGTTAAGTTAGCCCTAAGTCTCTAGTATAAATAGCCACCTTTTCTCTCTAGAAAAGGGAGTTGGCGAATTAGGTTGAAGATTGGAGCTAAGGAAGCCGTCAGCCATACTCTAGGTTTTTCTATTCCTTTTTCTTTTGATGGCTACTGAATTCATGAGTAGCTAATCTTTTATTTCTCCAATGTAGAATCTTATTGATCTCTTGACATTTAATCTATGGGGAGACTTTTGTTCTTAATAATTTGATTTCTGTTTGAATATGTTTCTTATCTCTGTACTTCATTTTATGTGTTTATGTTTTGATGGATTTGGAGGCCTACTTATCTTGATAATATGAATGCTAAAGTTAGATTCAAGTCGATTTAAGTTAAGTTGATGTTGGTTACAAGTGACAATTGAACTAGAAGTTCTAGATTCATTGGGATATCAAACCTTGTTGAAATCTTTAGGCCGAGATGGAAATTGATGTAGGAAAGTTTGGTATTGATTTATCATGCATGTGGATATGTAAAGCTTAATGTGTATTCTAAGGGTTGAAATAGACCTGCAATTAGAATATTTGTGATTAATTGTCAGCGAGATGCGGGTTAATCTTCTTAGCATGTTGGAACTAGCATCACGTCTGTTCCTATACCAATTATTCAAGTGGAGTTGTTTAAGTTATTAGGGAGATTATTTTGTTCAAAAGAAAGTTGAAGTCTACGTGTTAGGGTATATACTACTTTGGAATAATTTATGATGCTTAATTGATTGGCAATTAATATCAAATTCATGTTTTGTGTCGATGATCCATGTTAATATTGTCAAAGGTGAAATAAATTATATATTGGAGGCTTGTTTTACATAGTTGATTACTCATTTTACTTTGCTTTTAATTTATTTTGTTAGTTTAATTTAGAATTATCAAAATCTCTTCTTTCAAATTATTCGTTTTTAACATAATTAATTAGTGAAGAAATTATCCTCTCTCCCTGTGGATTCGACCCCTACTTGCCCTAGCTAATAGTTATTGGTTTATGGGGAATTATCTTGTGATTTGATCAACGACCGATCACAATTTTGGCGTCGTTGCCGGGGAGAGTGTGCTTTTAATTTCTTTACTTTTAGATTGTGTTATTTGTAAATAGTTGTTTTCCTTTTTACTTTTCCTTTTTACTTTTATACTTGATCATCTTTGATTTGTAGGGAAATTCAATGGAGCAATCACTTACTCTAAGGGAGTTGAATTTCAACTGTGAAATGAAATCCCCATGTATTGATTATCTAGAAGATTTTTCCTACAAATTAAAGCCAGGAGTGGTCCGTTTGCTACCAACTTTTCATGGAAAATCCCATGAAAATCCTCATGAGCATTTGCAAGATTTCATCATCAAATGTGCTATGATTACGAAGATGCCTCAAGAGCAAGCAAAGCTTCGAGTTTTTCCAATGACCTTGGAAGGTAAAGCAAAAGAATGGTTTTGGAGTCTGCCGTCAAAATCAATTACTTCTTGGAAGGAAATGGAGAGAGCCTTCTTGAACCAATACTTTCCAGAAGCCAAACATGCTGATGTCAGAAGCAAGATCAATTCTTGTCACCAACTACCTAATGAGAAGTGGTTTCAATATTGGAAAAGGTACAACAAGATTTGTGAAAGTTGCCCCTACCACAACATAGGCGAGGAACTCTTGATATGACAGTTCTATGATGGATTGTTTTATGAAGATCGAGTCTACATTGATGCAACCAGTGGAGGTAGCTTGACACTCAAAACACCCAAGGAAGCTAGGAAGCTGCTCGACATCATGGCAGAGAGCTTTAGCACATCAGAAGAGATTCTGAAGCCTAAGGAGCCAGAGTTCGAATCATCAGCAATGCTCAAAGAAATGAAAGAAATGAAAGAAGTGGTTCAGTTGCTTAGCAAGCAAATTGTTGACCAACAAGACACCATTGCTAATATGATGCGCTATATGATTGCAAGTCAAGGAGTGAATCACCAACAATCAACTTTGCAACCATCATTGAACGAAGCTCAAGGACACAAGAACAACATGGAGTTCGACAAAGGATTGAATAATGCTCAAAGATATGGGATCAATTCGATAGGAATGGAAGATAAGCAACCTAGGGTAACGAAAGAGATGGAGTCATCAAACACCCCATTTACTTCTCTTACACCATTAGTTGAGTCAGTCATTCCTACCCATGAAATGAAACCACCAATTGTCATGCCCCATGTGCAAGTACCAAGTGATGAGGAGAATTCTGTGAAGAGTGAGGAGGAAGAAAAGCTAGACTTTGGAGCGAACTTAACTTCATTTCCAACAATTGCTCAAGATCCACCAAGGAGGAAGAAGAAATCAAAGAAAGAAACAATGCAACCCAATGATTGTCCTGCACCCGATCCTCAATTGTTCACACAAAGACATAAAGGATGCTTGGAGAAAAATCTATTGGATTCATTTCGTGGAACAAAGGTAAACATTCCTTTAGTAGCTTCGATCGAGCAAGTGCCCAGGTACGCAACTTTTCTTAAGCAATTAAGTGATGATAAGGGAAGATTGAAAGATAATGAAAAGGTATGCATGAATAAAAGTTTTTCTGATGCTTTTCAAAGGAAATTGCCTACAAAATGCAAAGACTTAGGAGCATTTACTATTCCATGTAGTATAGGAGGCAATATGACTGTAAAAGCAATTTGTGATTTAGGTTCTTCAATTAATATCATGCCATATTCTATTTATCTTCAATTAGATTTAGATCCTTTAATTGAGTCAAATATCATCATTCAATTGCCCGATAGATCTAACATTTATCCTGAGGGATTGGTTAAAGATGTCTTAGTGCAGGTGGATAAGCTCATTTTCCTTACAGATTTCTATATTATAAGAAAGGAAGATGCTGATCTTTCTGATGCACCATTGTTATTGGGAAGACTCTTCTTAACCACTGCAAGGACTAAGATCGGTGTTCATGATGGAATCCTTAGCCTCGAATTTGATATGTACAAAGCTATGAAACACCCTATTGAAGAACAATCTATTTTTGCCACTGATGAAGTTGATCTTCTTGTTGAGCAGGTTAATTCACTCAACAAAAAGGATGAGCTAGAAACAGTCATCACGAATAGCTTGTACAAAAACAAGGTCAAGAAAGCCAAGTTGAACTTGATGGATGGAGTGATAGATGCCATTGACGATTTGAAGATGCTTCCACAAGAAGTTGAAACAGTTTCCTACATTCGGTTGGAACCCAAGGAAGTACCTCCACCCTCTATTGTTAAGCCTCCAGAAGTCAAATTGAAGCCATTGCCTGAAGATTTGAAGTATGTTTTTCTTGGAGACACGGAAACACTCCCTATAATCATTTCAAGTAAGTTGACCCAAGATCAAGAGGAAGAGCTAATCAGAGTCTTGAAGAAGTACAAAGAAGCTTTGGGATGGACAATTGCTGATATCAAGGGGATTAGTCCTTCTGTTTGCATGCATAGGATTCGTTTGGAAGACGATGCTACTCCAGTAAGGTAACCACAAAGAAGGTTAAATCCAAATTTGAATGAAGTAGTCAAGGAAGAAGTTCTTAAACTACTAGGAGCTGGACTCATTTACGCTATTTCAGATAGTAAGTGGGTTAGCCCTGTCCAAGTAGTACCCAAGAAATCTGGATTCACTATTGTGGAAAACAA
The DNA here is from genome assembly GCA_001974805.1 of Corchorus capsularis. Lineage (NCBI taxonomy): Eukaryota > Viridiplantae > Streptophyta > Magnoliopsida > Malvales > Malvaceae > Corchorus > Corchorus capsularis. Next base: position 22,508 of record AWWV01006788.1, read on the forward strand.
GGATGGAGAGCTTGTTCCTCAAAGACTTCAAAATGGATGGAGAGTGTGTATCGATTATAGGAAGCTAAATTCTGCTACAAGGAAGGATCATTTTCCCCTCCCTTTCATGGATCAAATGTTGGAAAGGCTAGCTTGTCGTGCTTACTATTGCTTTTTGGATGGTTACTCAGGATACTTTCAAATACCGATCGCCCCAAAAGACCAAGAGAAGACAACATTCACATGTCCCTATGGTACGTTTGCCTACACTCGAATGCCCTTTGGTTTGTGCAATGCCCCTGCAACATTTCAAAGGTGTATGATGAGCAT
>AWWV01006790.1:0-70435 GCA_001974805.1 Corchorus capsularis
TTTTTGGTGAATTGGAAAGGGAATCAGATTAGTTCTTGATCCCTGAAACTCCAACACAACCATGAGATCATGGTAGGCAACAATCATCTACTATTAAGACAGCAAGGAATACAAGACAGTTTTCAACCAGATGGGAAACATTAAACAAATGCATGGGCAGTTTCAAGCTAATGGAAGCACAACAAGCAGAATAACAGGAGAATTCACGGCTATTCATGAACAGAGATAGCAAGTTAAATGCAGAATTAAGTTGTAACAGATTACTTGCAAAATCACATGTTAAGACAATTCTCGGATTCAAATTTAGATCAGAAATAAACTTCAGGGTGCAAAGGGCTCAGGATGATGACATGGTTAGAAAACACAGGCAAGGCACTGCAGTAAGCTTGATATACACATCCAATGCAATGCCACATGATCATTCAAGAGTTAGAGCCAAAATGGAGAACACCAAAGTGGCAGCAAGGGCAATACACTCAACATGCAGAATTAGGGAATCACAGAGCACTTATAGCTGAATTTTAGCATGCATTCCTAGTGGATTAGTTGTAAGCATTTAGAGTGATTACACTTTCTATTAATTCAGCATTCCGTAAGGGCACTTTAGAGTTAGTTCTATTGCACTTTTAGGGTAAGATGCATTTCAAATCACATTTGGGACAGATTTTCATTCCAGCAGACATTCAATTCATTATACAAGCATTTCAGCACCTTTCTAGCATAGAACTGCATGCATTTAAGTTAAATAACATTGCATTTTTTAGGCAGCATACATTTTCATAACAAGCGTGCATATCCAAACTACCTTTTGCACTAATTAGTAGCATTTTCAGGGCAGTTTAATCAACTAAATCACTGACAGATTAGGAAGCATTTTTGTAGTCATTTCTTTTAGTTACCAGAGAGCATATAATTAGTCATCCTAGCATTCTCATACATATTGACAACATGCATTTTCATGTGCGTACATACATACATTCCCAGGCATTATTTGCATTCCATTTAGTATAATATTGCATATTTTCCAGCATGATTACATTGCATTCTCATAGACATTCACATACAATCTTAGTAGCCCTTAATTCAACAGAAATGGCACTTAAAGGCAGTTTCGACAAGGACATTGCCACAAGGAGAAATGCTCAGGGAAAGGACTTTACATGGTGCAATTTAGAAAGGTGGACCGTGTGATAACATTAAGGAGACAATGAAATAAGGGTAAAAATAAGCTCAAGAGCATATTACAATGAGCAACATAAAGCAGTAAGTGAACTTATGATGTGAAGGCTCAACGCACAAATGGTGAAGACCAAATTCAAAGCTCACATTACAGCAAGTCATATGGAACAATAATAGGTCCTAGAAAAGGCAAATTTACCAGTAAAATGAATAGTCATCACAGACATCAAATAACACTCAAGCATCCAGATTCATCAAAAACAGAACAGTTGCAAGCATTATATAACAGATTTATTCAAGGATTCGGGACAGCTTGGAATGATCAAATTAATGCAAACAGAGCACATTCAAATTCAATATTTCAGGAGCCAAGACAGTAGTATTGCAGAATCATCAAAGCAACAACAACTCCCTTAAACAACCTAAAGATCAAGGAATTCACGCAAATTTGGATGGAAAATGGGCTGAGAGAGTTACCCTGTTTGAGTTGAATTAATTGACCTGCTTCTTGAAGCTGAGTTGGCCTTTGTTGCCAGCTCATCACCCTCCACACGTGAGCAACAACAATATGCAGAGAGAGAATTCAGTGAGGCCCAAATAGGACAAAAACAACAAAGCAAACAGAGGCGAATTGAAGACTGAAGCACAATCAAACAACAGACAAAATAGAGGAGGGGGGAAACTTAAAAAGCCAGCTCACCTCACTCACACGTGCACATCTAGAATTACCTGCAGAAACAAACAAAAACAAAAAATTGGTGAGCAAGTAAAGCGAAAAGAAATAAATAGAGGAAGGAAGGACAGAAACGAGTAGAGTGAACAGGGAGAGAGATGAGAGAATAAAAAGGAGGAGTTTTTTTAGACAGGGAAATGGGAGAACAACTAGGGTTTTAAAAAAAAAGAAGGTTTTTAGACAGAAAAGGGGGGAACGGTAGGGTTTTCTTTGGGAGGTTTAGTGAAGAGGACAAATTGAGGAGACTGATTTAGACCGCAATCCGGTTAGGGTTCTTACCATGAATCTTGAAGTGTCATTGATGGAGTCGTCGGATCATAGATCTTTCTTAGGGGTTTTGATCGCGAGGCAGTGAGGAAGAATATACTAAAAAACTAGCCTCATTGGACGGCTAAATTCTGAGATCGAAAGGGTGCAACTTTGGCTCGGTTAAGGTCGGATTCGAGGAATTGTAAGCTTGATTTTGTGGAAAAAAGACTAGATTCGTAATCCACAAAAAGCGGTGATCGTTTCTGTATATTTCGGTGGTAAATGGCGGCTGGACGGAGCTCCGACACGGTGGTCAGGGGTGGTGGCTATCTTTGGTGAAGTTCAGAGAGGCGGCGCGGCTTGAAGGAAGAAGAAAGAATCAGAACTAAGGCTAGGGTTTTTAGGTTTTATAGAAACCCACAGACCCGACCCGATTCACATAACCCGCCAGGCCCAATTCCAGATGGGTAACTCCTTTTTATTTATTTGGGCTTTAAATTTTCTAACCATGCATTTGGGCTTGATATTGGATATTGGGCCCATCAGATTGAGGTTAGTTTTATTTTAATTAAGTTTCTAGTTTCATGATATAATTTAGGATTAGTTTAAATTTCTCTTAATAAAAGAGTAGATTTAAGTTGGTAAATTAAATTCAATTTTTAAGATAATCAAAAATCAAATAAAAAAGGATAGACTAGGGCATTCGCATTCATCTTTATTTTTCATAAATTGTTGCAAGTTACTATGTTCATTTGAGATCAATTAAAATGGCTCATTCATGCGTGTCTGAGTTTGCTTGACTTCTCCCGGAGGCTTGGAAAATTTCGGAGGTTGTTTACCATTTATTGGGAGGCGGCCGAAGGAGTTCCTCGTATAATTGATGGGTAATTAATCTCAAATTAGAATTTCATGCATCATGTGCATCCATGCATTTAAGAGTCTAGTGTATCAATAAAATAAGAATTATTAAGGAAAATCTAAAAAATGAAAAGAAAGAAAACGGGGTCAGTTAGAAAATTGAAAAGGGTTATCAGAGTGATTAAGTTCCAAAAAGTAAAAGGGGCAATCAGTAATTAAGTTCAATAAGAAAAAGTAATCAGTGATTAGGTTCAATAAGAAAGATGCAATCAGTAAAAAGGTAAAATGGTAATCAGTAAAGAGGAAAGTGATAATCAGTAAAGAGTAATAGAAATCAGTAAATCAGTAATCAGGTGAAAAGATAGTAATCAGTAAATCGATAATTAAGAGTCCATATAATAGTAATCAGTGAATCAGTAATCATGTAAAAAAATAGTAATCAGTAAATTGATAACTAAGAGTCAAGGTAAGAGATTAATCAGTAATTAAAGAGTCTAGGTAAAAATAGTAATCAGTAATTAAGTGAAAAGAGATTAATCAGAGTCAAAAGTAATAGTAATCAGTAAATCAGTAATTAAGTGAAAAGAGATTAATCAGAGTCAAAGTAGTAGTAATCAGTAAATCAGTAATTAAGTAAAAAGAGATTAATCAGAGTCAAAGTAGTAGTAATCAGTAAATCAGTAATTAAGTAAAAAGAGATTAATCAGAGTCAAGGTAATAGTAATCAGTAAATCGATAATTAAGAGTTAAAATGATCAGTAATTAAGAGTTGAGTGGTTAATTAGTAAATTGATGATCAAAAAGGGAGTAAAATTAGTAATCAGTAATTAAGAAAGGAAGCAAAAGGGACTAATAAGTAAGCTAAGAAGAGATTGATAATTAAAGTGGTAATTGAGATTCAAAGTAAGAGAGTAGAAGAATAGCATGCAATCAGTAAAAAAGTAAAAAGGTATCTGAAAAAGGGTAAAATGGTAATTAGTAAAGAGTAAAATAGTAATCAGTAAAAAGTAAGAAGGTAATCAACAAGAGTAAAATAGTACTCAGTAAAAAGTAAATAGTAATCAGTAAGAGTAAAAAAGTAATAAGTAAGAAGTAAAAGGAAATTAGTTAGAGTAAAAAGGTGATCAGTAAAGAGTAAAAAGCTAATCAGCAAGAAGTAAAAAGGTAATCAGTAAAAAGCAAAAGGCAATCAGTAAAAAGTAAAGAGTAATCAATAAAAGAAGAATGGTAAAAAGTAAAGAGTAATCAGTAAAGGAAGAATGGTAAAGAGTAAAGGGTAATCAGTAAAAAGTAAAAAGATAATCAGTAAAGAATAAAATAGTAAAAGGTAATCAATAAAAAGTAATGATAATCAGTAAAAGGTAAAATAGTAATCAGTAAGAGCAAAATAGTAATCAACGATAGTAAAAAAGTAATCAGTAAAAGGTAAAATAGTAATCAGTAAGAGCAAAATGGTTATTAGTTAGAGTAAAATAGTAATCTGTAAAGAGTAAAAGGTGATCAGTAATTTAGAGAGTAAAATGGTGGTCAATATAAGAAAAAAGTAAAAAGTGGTAATCAATAAAAGAGAGTAAGGAAAGAGTAATTGGTAAAAAGAGTAAGGAAAAAAATGACAAAAGTAGCAAAAGTAAAAATGGTAATCAGTAAGAAGAGGATGGTTAGTAAAAATGGTAGTTAATAAAAATGAGAGAAGAGTATGTTAGTTAGTAATTTAGTTAGTATAAAAGAGTCAAATAGGCATGAATATATTTAAAGATAGAAAACAACCGAACTTGGAGACCCATAGTTAAGTCTAGACTAGTCAGTGCCGTCTTTTGACGGGCGTCGTGGGGGTGCTAATCCTTCCCCACACGTACCCTACTCCCGAACCCTTAGGACTCTGGTTAGTAGACCGTTTATTAGGTTTAGTGTTACCTTAGCCAAGTTAGGGTTAACATTAGGCCTAATAATCTGATAGGTGGCTAATCACACCTAGGTAAAAAAAAGATTAGTGGCGACTCCCTTAGTTTTAGTTTCTTTAAGTCGTTTCGGTTCGAGTCCCTCGGACCCGGACTTTGCGACAGGTTGGAACCCATCAGTAGCTAATCCAAGTCTAACATTCCTAAGATCAGCTGCAAAAGCAGGGTGCTTATCATCAAATGACTTCCAAGCAAGAGAGTCTGCCGGATGCCTTAATTTCCCATCATCTACCCGTTCTTCTTTATGCCACCTCATGGAAGAAGCTATCTTAGATGACATGTAGAGCCTTTGCAACCGTGATTTGATCGGAAAATATCGCAAAACTTTTTGAGGAATATTCGTCCTCCCACCAGTTGACTTCCATCGAGATGAACGACATTTCGGACATTCTTTTGCATTTTTATGTTGACCCCAGTAAAGTATACAATCATGCAGCACACATCAATTTTCTCGTACTCCAGTCCAAGCTTGGCTATATATTTTTTCGCCTCATAATATGACGAAGGAAGACTCTCACCATTAGGAAGTGTGTCCCTATGTAGTTGAAGCTGAGAATTGAAGTAAGAGTCACTCGCGTGATTCAAGCACTTTAAATGAAGCAGTTTCACAATGAAGGATAACCTTGAATCTTTACACCCCTCGTAAAGTGGTTGTTTAGCATCGTTTAATAGCTCGTAAAACTCAGCAGTCTCAGAATTAGGCACGTGTTCGTTGTTATCCTCCGCATTGCCGTCCATATCAGAGATCCCGGTGGATTGCACCCGTAACACCACAAGCATCACGCAACATGTCAAAAACCCCAACATCTCTAACCTCAGTATTCGTGTCTTTAGCAACGTCGGCCTTTTTTTCACCGTGATGACGCCAAGTTCTGTATGAACTGAAAAATCCATGCATGAAAATATGAAGTCTAACTTCTTCCTTCGTGATGATCTTCGTGTTTCGACATTTTTTACAAGGGCATCAAATTTTTTCTCTTGAATCCAGCTCTTTAAACGCATAATTTAAGAATGCATCAACTCCTTCTACGTAATCCTTGCTTGTTCTATCCTCAATATCCATCCATTGCTTGTTTGGAACCATCTGCAGTATGAATTGTAAAAATTAAATCACTAAATCGATGTGATGTTATTCAAATAGGTTTTTTACATTAAAAGTAATTGGTAGAAAGACCTCCGATTTGACTGGCTCTAGATAAAAAACCTAGTTAGCGTCGGTGGACAGATCTTGAGGAAAACTAATACCAAACCTAATATACGGTTACCGCAAATCATTATTTGATATGTATATATATTTTTACATTTAAATTATAAATAAAATATTTATAACAAAAAAAATATAATTTTAATATAATAATTAAAAAAAAGAGCCTTATAGTATTTCAGGCGGGGTATAATTTGAGTTTATATTTACTAAAAAATTGGATTTCCTCTTTCATTTTTTAGAAATTCCCGTATTATAGCTTAATTAGCATCTTCATCTAGACTAGTTTTCTCTTCACCACAGCCACTTCTAGACTAGTGTTCTCCCTGGTCTATTGGTGAGCGACAAAAACATATTCAATTGTAGTGGGCTTTTTTAATTATTTTGCAACTATTTTTCAGCTGTTTTTTTAATTTTCCTTTCGGTTCCTTTGAATCTTTAAGCAGCAGCAAGATCCTTTGATCCCACCTCTCTCAGTTCAACCTTCAATTTCATTCTCAAGTAAGTTGTCTCGTTTTTCTCTGTTTCCAATCTTTAGGTTTTATTTCCTTCCCGTTCATTTATCCTCCACTCTTCTTGAATCCACCCCAGATCCCCCATATTAGGGTTTTCTAAATTTCCATTTTTTTATTTTTGAGTTACACCTTTTTTTGGTTTTTTGTGCTATTTGCTATAAAATTGAAAATATGACTCTTATGTGTTTATTTCATGAATACCCAATTGATTGTATTTCTGAAAATAATGAAAAGTCTAAGAGGATCTGACTTTTAGTATTTTCAAAGACTGGATTATTTTCTTGGATTGGAAAACAAGAGAATGACTGGTTTGGTACAAGTATGATGGCTAGGAATTTTTATGGGGACACTATAATACTGTGCAGAAGTTTTGAAGTTGGAGAAGCATGGTTGGCCAGAATCAAGCTAGTAAGAGCAGCCTTGCATTGGCTAGTAGAGAGGGAAGCTTAGACTGTACATGTCTGGTTAGGTGACAACAAATGGATGAACGCATTGCTAGGAAGAACAAAGGTCTCATGGAAACAACAAGTTATTGTGGATGACATTAAGAAGCTGTTGAAGGAAATCAAGGGTGTGACCTTTTTCAAGACGCACCACCCTCTAGCATGGGAGAACAGGAAAATGGCTGAGCAAGCATCAAGCACAACCATATCCTTTTCCTGGTCGTAATGTTTGTCTTCCTTTTATCTATTTTATTTATTTTTATGTGCTAATGTTTCTGATTAACTTTGTTAATGTACCAAAAAAAAATTATCTGGCATCCTATGATGTTTCTATTACATGAAGACAAAGGGGATCTGATCTTCTTCAGTTCAGTTCAATGTAGCTAGGATTTGCAGGACAAAGACAAAATTTTGTTTCAACTTTTGGCTTGTTTCTAAAGCTGAGTGAGGTAGGTTTGCATATAGTAGTTATAGACCTGACTCTTTTCCTGATTACACACTAATTATCTGTTCTTTTTGGATATTCATATTGACTTACTTGGTGCATATATCTATTCCAAATTTCTTGTTTCAATATATTTTGTGCAATGAGATTGATTATTTCATGTACTTGTTAAGTTGGTATTAGCCTGAACTTAAATGATGCAGAAAGTAGAATGTTAATCAGACTACTACAAAATTGAGAATAATCAGTTATCCAAAGAGATATAGAACTAGTCAGACTATATTCCGATTCAGAGATTGAAGTGAGAGCTAAGTAATTTAGAGTATATAATTATATATTTAGAGGAGTTTAAGGTGTCTTATAGCGTTTCTGGAAGCACTTTTGTTGCTGCTTGTCATTGTAATATCACAGATGCATAGATGAATTGACAACATTGAGATTTTCACTTTGGATATTTTGCAGATCATTGTGCTAATGGTATATTACAAAAATGGCAATCTCATTAATTTGGCCTTTAGTGGAATTTGCAACAACTAGAGGCGCAAACTGTTTGACTTTGTTGGGAAGTTGGGACCATTATAAAAGATCATGTCCTGAAGATCAAGTATAATTAGCATTACTGTCGTATAAAAGCAAAGCATGTTAACAAGTTCCTAGTTCGTACTTGCTATATTTTTAACCAATGAGGAAATATAGAAGAAAATATTAGATAAACACTCTACACACATGCACATAACCTTCTAAAAATTGCTTTACTAATAACTTGTTCAATTAGCTGCCTCTGCCGTGCCTATAGCAAGGTATATTCCTGTTAATGTGACTTTCTTCATCCTACCCATACTTTTCAAATTCTTAGTCCGAGGTTCTCTGTCTAGGCTAATTCCTTCTGTTTTTAAGTTAGGATGGCTTTCCTTTACATGCTTCAACATGTCCGAAAGTTCACTTTTTGCTTGCTTTAAAGATGTTTGTTTGTCAACTATACAGAATTGGTAAATAATATTATTAAGGGTTGACAGTTCGATCTCGGTCGCTGTGTCAACCCCCTTCGTTTTTGCCAATCCTATAGTTGGTGTTACCACCTACCCTTTTGAAGTAAGCCATGATCTATTCATTGGTACTATCCCTCTTGTACACTATTGGATCTTCATGTTGTGAAGCAAGAGGCCAAGAGATCATAACAGGCCAATGGCCCAAAGCAGTTATTATAGTTACAATTAGGAGCTCTCATTTATTTTTCTTTATATGATGAGTAACCTGGTAGTTGTTCAATGGTTCAAGATACACTTTCTGATCCAAATGTAGATGCAGAGTTGGATTAATTAAGGGATAAACTTACGTTGGTGAGAAGGATTCTTTATACTGCTAGAATGTTTATTCTCATCTTGTTGTTTTCTTTTCCTTCTATGGATCTGAGTTTAATATAAACTATAAAACTTCCTTCTTAGGTTGGGGTAAAGTCTGAAAAGTTGAATCCTGAACTTAAAGAATTGGAAAGACAATCTGCTTCAAGTGGGCATTGCGTTGGACTTATCAATGAGGCATTGCAATTATGAAGGTGCCTCTGCACATGACATGTTCCAAGGTAATTTAAACACCTATTTGATTAAATTATTTAGTTTACTAGCTCATTAAATCCACTGAGATGATGCCTTGCATGCACAAAAAATGAGATTCACTCTGCATTGTGTAAATTACAGGACCCAAGGATCCTTAGTATAGAATAGCTTCCTGGTCATTGTTTTCTGATCAGTTAGTATCTTTTATGCATACATGTTTTGAAGCAGCTTGTTGCAACTACTTTTGTTGCAAAGAAGTGTCTGATTCCTTTTTCTGTTCTTACTTTCTATTTATTATAAATGCTGCTCAATAGAAGCATTCTGCATAACTCAGCTTTTTTTAATTGCTGAACTTGTAATTTCTAGTTTGCTACCATCTAGTCAGATATTTGAAGTACTGCCTTTAAGTTAATGATTCTGCTCATCATCATGGTATTTACTCCATACTTCCTGCAGAAATGATACAAACTACAACAGAAGTCCGTATGCAGAAGCTAAAGACCAGACAGGTAGAAAAAACAGAACGTGCACGTGCAGAGAGGAAATACAATTCCCTTACAGATTACTTCAATATGAATCAAAAGAAGGGTAATATTCCATGCTTTTCAGTACACTTGCTCACTGGTTATACTATGTCTGCATTCCCAATTTGTCATGTGAAATAATTTTTGCATTTCAAATTGAAGCCTAGGCCTCTCCAATTTGAAGTTGGATGATCTTCAAGAATTTCTTGCATAACTGAAGATGAAAACAATAGTTATGTATGTCACTGTAATAGCTACATTATATGATGTATTACTTATTTACTTTTCATATTAATATAAATTTCAATTTTTGATGAAAACAATATTTATGTATGTTATTGTAATAGCTACATTATATGATGTATTACTTTTCATATTAATATAAAATTCAATTTTTGATATATGTTGTTATTTTTAATATTAAATTATTATTTGGTATATTAATAGCAATATCAAAATTTCATATGTTACCAAAAAAAAATTTAGTCGCTACTAAAAGCATAATAAATTTTGGCAGTGACAATATGCTTGTTGTACGAAGTTATGGTGACCTAAAAAAGTCGTTGCTAATTAATTAAAAATGTATTTGCAATGATAAAATGTCGTTACATATCTCTTTTAGAAACGACTTTTAATCGTCCTAAAAGGTATTAGAAAGCCATTCAAAAGATCTTACAACCAAAACAACGTCGTTGCGTAAGGGTTTTCGCAACGACATATAATTGCTTTTAAATCACTTTGGCAACTACCTAAAGGTCGTTCTGTAAGTGTTTTGGAAACGACATTTAATCATTTCTAAAAGTTATTCATAACCAATTAAAGTGGTTGCAAAAATTATTACGCAACCAATCAAATGTTGCTACGTAAAAGATTTCACAACCAAAACAACGTCGTTATGTAAAGGTTTTCGCAACGACATTTACTCGTTTTTAAATTGTTTTGGCAACTACCTAGAGGTCGTTGTGTAAGTGTTTTGGAAACGACTTTTAATCATTTTTAAAAGTTATTCGTAACCAACTAAAAGTGGTTGCGAAAATTATTACACAACCAATCAAATGTTGCTACGTAAAAGATTTCACAACCAAAACAACGTCGTTGCGTAAGGGTTTTCGCAACAACATTTAATCGTTTTTAAATTATTTTGGTAACTACCTAGAGGTCGTTACGTAAGTGTTTTGGAAACGACATTTAATCGTTTTTAGAAGTTATCCGTAACCAATTAAAGTGGTTGCAAAAAAATTTTTCGCAACCAAACAAGGTTGTTGCATAAAGGTTTTGGCAATGACTTTAGTCGTCATTAAAACATAAAGGCAACGACATTTCGTCATTGTGAAAAAACGTTTACAGCGGACACTTAAGTCGTTGCGTTAGATATTAAACAACGTAACCATACACAACCACCAAAAGTCGCTGCTAAAAACCTTTAGCAGCTCAAAAGTGGCTTTTCGCAACGACATTTGTCATTGCTAAAAACATGTTTTCTAGTAGTGTTAGGAAGCAAAATGTCTTTAATTCTAGATTTCAATGAGTAAAAAAGCTAATAAGTCTTAATTAAATGACTTGTATTGATTAACAAGTTGGGTCAAGTCTTGGATAATAGATTTAAAAGGTAATTAGGACCAAATCAAACATTACCCGACTCGTCGAATGTGACTATTGTTGCGCCAAAATTTCCTAGTGCGCCCAGAAAGGTCTTTGAGGTGAAATCTCTCTGAGGAAATAGAGAGGTTCGAGGCGTGTCAGTTATTTTTGTAGAAAAAATAACAAAAAGCTCTTGTGAAATTCAAAATTACGAAGTCAAGCTCGTAAAAGTGAGAGATCAAACAAATTGTGAGTTCTAGTTTAAAGTCACAGAAGACTGTTTAAATCATTAAATCTATTGGGTAATTCTTGAGTAAGAAAGTAAGATTGATAAAGAGAGACAATGAAAAGTAGATTTGCACTAGAATTGCCGAAGCAAGATTACACCTTGTAAAAACAAGGGTGATGAAAAGTGAAAGACAAGATTGATCACAATTTGTAAAAACAAGGGTGATGAAAAGTAAAAGATAAGGTTGATCAAACAACAATTTGCATTAAGTAAAAGTTTGCATCTCTGAAGAGAGAAGTGTCGAGCAAGACGAGGGTGTGTCCGGAGAGCCTTTCTACGTTGGAGAAGCTTCTTCTTATATAGCCATGGCGCCACCATCTTCTACACTAAGGGATTTTAGCTTTAATGGTTCACCAACCACAATTGAATTTGTCAACTACGTCAATTCCCTTGAGTCAACCTTCACCTTGATGATAATTGATTAGACTCCTTGACTTTAAGAAATTAATCACAATCAATATCAGACAAATTAGTGATTTGATATTTAGTCAACTTCTGATATTCAACGTGTGAGTGCTTGATGTGTATTTTCATGGGTGATAAACAAGATGCCAATTCCTTTCAAACAAGCCACCCAGCTTCAAAGTGTCTTCACCCAAGGCGTTGTTCACCCTAACATGGTGCCGTTGCTGCTTGGACCATCGCTTACCTCAAAACGCATTGTTGCACGCTGAAGAAATTAGACTCAGGGTGGCCAAATGCCACTTATTTTCCTTGGGTGATCAATCATCTCATGGCACCATCACCCGATACTTGGGTGACAGAAAATCTTCCATGAGATTGTGACATTGTATAGTTTTCCCAAAAGCCATCACCCCAACTTCTTTGGGTGTCCCTTGAATTTCATCGTCATCACCCTAACTTGGGTTGATCAAAATTTCCAACAGCACCACCCTAACAAGAGGTGGCCAAAATTCCAAAACATGTCAATAGGGGTGATTGCAATTTCCAACAGCGTCTCCCAAGCTTGGGGTGACAAGGTTTTAGTGCATACAAAAACCACAATAATTTTCCAAGTAATCTTATAGGGTGGTTTGGGTTTTGGGACAAGAGTAAAAGGCTTTTCCAACTCAAAATTGGATTAGGGTAGTCTTAATTTAATCAAATTTGGATCTTAATTCCTAATTTACCCCAGGAGTAAATTAGGGTACAAACGTTGCCCCCTATTTCATTAGATATGGAACGTAGTGAAATTTTCTAATGAAATATGAATCAATAAGCTCCAAAAATTGCAATTTTTGCATTTGGTGGCTTAAATTTTGCCAAAAACAAATAATATATTTTGGTGGCCAAAATAAATGAAAGCCAACGTCAAAGATTTCTTCAAATCATAACAATATATTGGCCAAATATATAATTAAAGCCCAAAATCAATAATTTCTATCACCTAGGATCACCCCATGGCCCAAAATCGCCCTAAGCCATTACTTGGGTGACCAAAATTCTTCCATGAGCTTGTATTTATAGACACCCATTTTTGCCCCATATCCTTTGATTTAGATCAAGTTGTTTCTTGGTTTACATTAGGGAGCATTTTAGTCTTTTAGCTAGTTTGTAGTTAGCATTTTGATAAAATAGTTTATTTAGTAATCCTTTATTTATTTTACATTAGTCATCATTTGTATTCAAAAACTCAAAAATATTTTCCATTTTAGCTTTGCATAGTTTAAATTAGTGTTTTGATTTTAGCATTTTAGGCATTCATCTTAATAGGAAATCATCTTGCTATTCCAATTTGGTTCATATTAAATTAATTGGACTACTTCATTTCATAGTTCATTTAGTTGAATTTTTAAGAAGCATTTAGGTAAATTCCTAATTCATTCTTGCATTTTGATAAAATAGTTCATTTAGTCAAATCAGCATTTAGTTTTCACTTGATTACCTTGGAAAGTGAAAAGATACAAATTTCCCCTGCATTATATTATGTCATATTTTATTTCACCATCTGCATTAATAAGAGAGAAGGTCGTGCATTTGAAATTGAATTTGACCATAAATTCCCAATAAATTGAATATCTTTACAATGGGATAAATGATGAATAAAGAGCAATAAAATACAAATACAAATTAAGAGCAAAGTTGGGTCGGTACTGGACTCTCAATTTGATAGCATGTCTTTTCCTGAAGTAGGTTTCCTTTTCCCTTAGTTCCCTGCATATATCAAATTGTTAGCCACTCTCATAGCATTACATGTTAACATTCCATTTATGGCAGTTTTAATATTAGAGCATATTACTTTAGTATGTTTGGTGTTAGCATGTTTATATCATTTCATATTATATATCATCATACTTGCACTTGGCATGTTTGTATTCATTATCATATATGCAATTCAACCACATAGCAGATACATGGAAAAGTTCAAGTGACCAAAGCACAGTCAAGTAAAGGCATACATGAAGATAAAGCAAGAACATTTGATCAAGAAAGTATCCTATGGTTATCATGCTAGTGTTGCAAACCTATGGGCTTTTGGTTGCAGCCTGTAAGTGGCAATCTATCAAGGTAATGGCCTATTGAAATGGAACAACAAGGTGATTGTAGGAAAACATTTTTAGGCATCACCCAGGGGATTAAAACAGAAAGAAACAAACAGAGATAGTAGAGTAAGGACCAAAAAATAGAAGTTAGCCAATGAATTCTAGAAGCACATGGGGATAAGTTAGCCAAGCAGATATGCATTTTTGTTGCTATGATGCAGTGTAGATGTGTGCAGTGAAAGATTATAAACCCCAATTCATTAAAAAACATGGGATAAAAATGGACAAGCCCGACCCACAAATGGTCAACAATTCAGTAACAGATGCTCAAGCAAAATAGGCAGCAGCACAGGGAAATAAAGCCATAGGATCAGGGTCAACAAGGCAAGCTCACAAGTTCAACAAATCAAGGGCAAAATCTTGAAGGCAGGCAAAATGGCATTTAACAAAACATGCAGTAGTTACACAGGATACTAAAACTCAACGAATATACCTGAGGGAGAAATTTCTTCTACCAGCTCATCATTCCCTCAAGTCTTATCCTCTAAGATCAGTAACCTCTTCTGATTCGATCGCAACAGATTCCACCTACACAAAGGGGCAAGGGCAGTTAGCAGGAAATAAACGCAAAAAAGGAAAATAAAAAATACAGTGAATAAAAAGAGGATTCTAATCTGTTGGGGAAAAACCGAATAGGGGGGATGCTTCTAGTCTCTTTCGGGGGGATCACATCTTTTCTCACGAGAAAATCACAGACACTAAAAATTGACCTTTCTCTCGAACGAACTTTTTCTTTCTCTCGGATTCAGATTCTTCACTCACACATGGGAAAAAAGCTCTCATATTTTTACTCTCTCAAGAACACACTGAATCCTTTCTGAACACTCTGAATTCTCTCTCAATACGGGCTCTCTCTCTCTCTCTCGCGCATTTTTTCCTCTAAAATCTCGATGGTAGAAATTTAGGGTTCAAGTTAAGGCTTGGGGATTTGATATTGGGGCGGATATAGAAGTATCTGACGGCTGAAATGGCGGATCGGAAGTCATTTTACGGGTTCGGGAAAAGGGACTTTGGCGAAGTTCAAAGCTTCGGGTGAGAGATTTGAGACCAGATCTGAAATCCGGGGTTCGGGTGAATCATCTAGGAGAGTGTGAATGCGATCCAAGGTGGCCAATAGTGACAACACCATTGAAGGTCTCGGGTTCCTCTTCACCAAGGCTCAATCCAAAGATTTCCACCGAATCACTTGAGGGGTTTTGGGTTTTTGAAGGCAAGGGACACGAATCAGTGCCATTTTGACGAAAAAAGGAGATATTGAACAAGTTCGAAGAGAAATAGGGAGGGAGGCGTCAGTTCGAAGTTCGCAGAGAGAGAATTAATTAGCAAAAAAAGAAGAACCGAAAGAGGAAAGGGGAAGAAGAAGCTCGATTAAAACTATGGGGGTTGAAACGACTCTGTTTTAGGTAAAATTTTTCAACTTAAGCTTTTAAACTTTCTGCTTGCTTCAGTTTGATCCTTTTTATGTTGTTTCAAGTTTGTTGATTTTAATTTGGGTATTTTGTTAATAAACTTAGTGCTTTTTTCCCTTTTGATAATAAATTGGTTAGATTTATTTGCTTCTTAGCTTTAATTGATAAATATTGTGAAGATCTAAGCTTTAAAATACCAATTAGTTAATTTTAGGAGGAAAATCATGTTGAAGTTGTTATTTTGAGTGATAAATATTTGTTCTTGGTATGGATCAAACTTGAAAAAATAAAAAAATGATTAGAATTTGATTATGGTTATTTTCCTTGGAATTTAATTTGGACTAAATTTTTTTTAAGTCTCTAGCTTCAAGTTTTGATTTTTGAATTATAATTGATTCAAAGTTGGATTCTTGATCATTTGTTGAGTTGATTTTAATTATAAGAATGAAATCTTTGGTTTAAAGCTTAAATTTGTTTTAATTAAAATTAGCTTGATAATTGAGTTTTATATCATTATGAGCTAATTTTAATTTGAAAACTCAAGCTTTGAATTAAAGATCTAATTATTTATATTAAGAATTATCTCAAGGAGGGATTGGTGAATCTATTTGAATTAATCTTAGTTTGAAAATCAAAACTTGGATTTAAAGGCTTAACTCTTTTAGGTTGTATTAAATTAAGGAAATAGATCTAGTTCTTGATAGTTTAATAACTTGTTTTTAGATTCATTTAAAGACTTAGATTTTTTTATGCTCAATTAGGTGCCTAAAATGCTCAACTAGTTCACATAAAGACTCAAACTTGTTTCCTTGTTCACTTAGGCCCCTGATTGGAACTTTAATTTACATCTTGATTTGATTGAGTCCCTCTGTAAAAAAAAAAGATTTGATTGAGTCCCTGATTTTGAATTTTATTTATCTTTTGTTACAATTTGCTCCCCGATTTGTAGCACTCTTAATATGGTTGTGCAATTGAGTCCCTGATTTGCATTATTTATGTTCTTTTTTTTTGCTTTCTTGAATTTGGCTAATGATTTACTTGATGTGCAGAAATGTCCCCAATTTGTCCAAATTGACCCTTAAACTTTTGGATTTCTTTGAATTTAGTCTGTAATATTTATGTAATTAATTTTCTGGATTTTCATAATTAATCTAGGTTAGCTTAATAATTAGTAATTAAGCACATGCATTTCATATTTATTTTCCGTAGATGTAATTCTTAAATGTCATGCCACTTTAGTATAGTTGATAACCGTAACCCTTCCGAAGAAGGGGCATTTAGTCAGTGGTCGAGTTTTCGGGGCCATTGAATGTCTCCGAGGATGAGATGGTTCTTCTCGGGATGCGTCAGGATTCCGAGCATATATCCCGGGAAGGGCTTTCAATAACCCGGGTTACGTGAGTCAAATTTAATAACCGGATTTTGCATTCATCATTTCATACATGCATTAACTAAGATTTAGGTTAAGAAATTAAAAAAAAATCCAAAAAAATGGGAAAAATCAGAAAATAAAAAAAAATTGGCTTTCAAAATTGTTTTTCACAAATTATGTTCTCTTATTTAGTTTTCAAAAATTAAAAATTGGTAATTGAAAAGTTTTCAAGGTAAGCATTTTTTTAAAATAATGTTTTTTCTATTTAATTAATGTCAAAAAGAATTTTGGAAAATCAATAAAATCAAGTTTTGAAAAATTCAAAAAAATGAAAAAGTTCTGTCACAGCATTTTCAAAATATCTTCCCGGGGCAGGAGATTCAACAAGAGAACAAACAGTAAAAGAGAGTTGAAAGAAGAATTAATCGACGGTCGTTCGATTGTATTCTTCAAAACTCTCGACATTTAAACTTGTTTTTTAAAATGATTTTTCTTTTTCTTTTATAACGCTTTCTAATCAAGATCAGGGTAAAAGTAACCATTTTTATTTAGATCAACTAGATTTTAGTTTAGACTAGAGGTACCATCGTTTAACAGGCGCTCCGAGGGTGCTGATCCTTTCCCGGGCGAAATCGACTCCCGAACCTAGATTCAGGTTACAAGACCGAACCTTAAGTTTAGTGGTTCCATGCCAAGCTTGAGACCTCATTAGACCATTAGGTTGATCGGTAGGTGGTGATCGGTCGTCAGCAATCATAAAAATAATCCCAACAATTACTAACTATAAATAGCTAGGGCAAGTAGGGGTCGATCCCACAGAGAGATAGATTATTATTCTTTTTCTTATTAAAAACAAAATAAATAAAGAGAATTTTGGAAGTAGAATTGAATTAAATTTAACAAACAAGCAAAGTTAACTAAGAAAGCAGTCAAGAAAATTAAAGAAAACAATTAATTAAAAAGCAGTGAATAGATTGAGAAAACAATTAAGAAAACCCTCCAACATAGAATTAATCTCCCTCTTGACATAAATAACATGGATCATTGATATCTAAAGATTATGAAAACGTTGAATAGCTTGCTTGGAATTTAATCCTAAATTACCTAAATTAGATAAAGCTCTTGATCCAGTTGTGAATTATCCCTTTTATTCTTTAAACAACTACCTCTTGATCCAGTGTGATAATTACTCAAGAATAAAGCAATAAGATCTAGTACTTTACAAGCACAATAAGCAATTACTCACCCATTGATTCTTATCTCCCTTGGAAGGAAGATCCTTCTCCTCCAATTGCTACCACACAATTAAATCCGAAGATCCTTCAAGATTTAATTTAGCTAATGCAAAATCAATTATCATGATATTGTCGACTCCAACCAATCAAACAAGTTAACATGGAATTCATGCAGAGATTTAAGAAATACCCAAAACAATTTTCATATATAAGCACAAAATCTCACCATGATAATAGTCAAGAGATCAATTAAATTCTACATTGGAGAAAAGAAAAGGATTACTCACTCATGAGTTGAGTGAGCATCCACAAATAAGAAGAAGAAAACTTATCTATGGATGAAGAAGAAGAGTGGGCCGGCGGCTCCTAGGCTATCTCTTCCAAATCTTCAAGCAAATCTACAATATATTTTTCTAAAGAGAGAATACATAAAGACCTAGACCTAAGGTGGCTATTTATAGGGGAAAAATCACCTAAAGACTCATATTAGATTTAGGAAAAGAGGCTAGGATGTTCTAGGGGCTGACTTACTCTCCAAGTTGGATTAGATGTCATCCTAGAGTAGAATCCAAGTCAAAATAGGATTCTGGAAATTTCTAGATTTCTGCAGAAACTTCACCGGCAGAATTGAGCTTTGGATTTCTAAAGGAAAGTTGTAGATCTCGGAATTAGCTTTCCAACGGCTACTCATGGGCTTAAAACGGACATCTGAGCAGAAAGTTATGGCCTTTCTACCGAGACTGCGCCATTTCCTACTCCAAATAGGACTAGTTACGGGAAATTACGGGATTTGGATATTTTGAAGGGTCCAATCGGAATTAATTGGGATTCTAACTCCAATTATGGACTTATATGGACTTATATGGGCTGAATATAATCCCATATAAATTATCCAAAATTCCAAAACATCCGAGCTTCTTCAGCGCTTGTCTTCAATCCTTCGCAATTAAAGCTCCAATCTTCAATTCTTGCTCCTTGAAATAATTCTTCAATTATCTTCAAGTCTTCAAATTGTCTTCAAGAAATCTTCAAACACGAACTTCGAATCTCCAAATTTATACTCAAAATTACTTTACTCATATCTGTGTAAAAAGTCATTAAAATAGCTCCAAAAGTAGTGAAAATTAACAAATTTCCAATTTCACATCTCATAAAGACTCAAAACACAAATATCATCAAAATAAGGCAAATTAGAGCATAAATAGACCCAAAAACATAGTAAGTAGCCATAAAAATAGGGTTGTTTTTGGCTCGATCATATTTTCCCCCACACTTGAACTTTGCTAGTCCCTTAGCAAAATCAATGTAAGTTAATCAAAAACAATTTTTCAAAAGATCAATTTGAATTCTTACTTATATCAAAGAACCAATTTAACCATGAAATCAAAATAACAAAGAACATTAAAAATACTTAATCCAAAGATTAATCAATAACAAGCATCATCATTCTTAAGTAGCCATAATCAAAGTAGCTCTAATCACTTACCATCCTTTACTCTTATAACTACTTCTTTCTATAGGCTTGCATCTTCATCTTTCTCTCCATTACTCAAAAGATTACAATATCATAAATAAATCAAGGGTTCATGTGGGTTATAATAGTTTTTAAGGGTAATTGGTTTTAGAAAAATGAGGTTACTAACCTCTGAAGTGTTCATGTTTAGGGGTTACTAACGCCCTTTATTATTTTGAGGCTACTAGCACTCTAGAAGGACTCCTTCTATATATTTTTTCAGAGGGACAATATTTCTGCTGATCCATGCCTCGTATCCTCTTCCCAAGGGTTACTAACTCCTTTTGTTTAAAGAGAAGAGTGGCAACAATGGATTTTTTTTATTTTATTAGCAGAAATACCTCTTCTCCTATTACATGAAATCACTTCTTTTATGAAAACAATTTTTTTAATTACCCTTTATATAGATAGTCCCCCACACTTATTCTTGACATATCCATAACATGCTTTCTTAATTGTAATTTCAATCAAAATTCAACACAAGTTCTAGAAATAGATAATCATAAAAGCAATGAATAAATAAGATCATATCACAGACTTCAATTATACCTAATTCTAAGAAATCAAACAGCATGCTATAAATCAATCGATGAATAAAGCATTACTAAAAATTCTAAGTATTCATCAATCATAATTAAATCAATAACTCAATATATGCATGAAAAAATTCAAAAAGTTTGAAAATTTTCGATTTTTTTTCTTCCAAAATCAATTTTGTCCAAAAACTTTTTCAAAAATTGGGGGAATAAAGATCAATCCATAAACAATCGGGGAATAAAGATCAATCCATAAACAATCCAAATCCTATCCTAAGTTCTCATGCAAACACAAACTAACATATGACAAAATTATTCACCCATATCAAGTATTCACCATATATTCATCCCCCCACACTTAAAATCCACATTGTCCTCAATGTAAAAATAATCAAGAAATTAATTCATGCAAAGGTAGCTTACCAAATATAAAGAGATAAAGTTCAAGAAGCATACCTGGATAGCTTAAAAAGAGGGAATGAGAGGTGCCTTAATATAGTGATAAAGTTTAAAGAGAATAGTTAGAAACATACCTGGAATAGGTGTCCCTTACCTATTAGGAAGAAATAATTTGAAGGTGAAAGCAATCAGGAAATCAAATCCTAGTCAAAATAGGATTTGAAGTACACATGGACTGAAGACACTGATGGCACGGCACATGGGGCGGGCTGGCCTGGAGATTGCGCGGAATAGCTCGGGGACTGGCCGGTCTCGGCCTGGTGAGGGGCACTGGTGGCCTGGCCTGTCGCGTGCTAGCCTGGCGGTGGCACGGCATAGCCTGGTTATGCCCGGGCCATAGCTCGGGTTGGTGCGGCATGTACCGAGCCATGACCGGTCATGGTTCCTTGCTTCCAAATTTTTTTAACACAAAAGAAAAATAGTTAGAAATTAAAACTGTTGGGTTGCCTCCCAACAAGCGCTTGTTTAAAGTCATTAGCTCGACTTTCCCTTTCTTTCATTCTCAAGTTGGAAGATAAATTGGATCTTCCAATTCAATTTCTTCAATCATCATGGTTGGCATTGGTTCAAAGAAAGGTTTGAGCCTTTGTTCATTGACTTTGAACTGCTTCTGATTTTCTGGATTCTTGATCATCACGGCTCCATTAGGATATGCTTGAACTACTTCAAAAGGTCCATACCATCTTGATCTTAGCTTCCCAGAATGGTATTTCAATCGACTATTGAAAACTAAAACCTTTTGTCCTTCATGAAACGATCTTCGTAGAATTCCTTTGTCATGGATAGCTTTAGTCTTCTCCTTGTAAATCCTTGAATTCTCATATGCTTCATTTCGTATTTCTTCAAGCTCTTGTTATTGTAGCATCCTTTGAATTCCAACTTTGTCAAAGTCAAGATTGCATTGCTTTACTGCCCACCATGCTTTGTGTTCTATCTCCACAGGTAGATGACATGCCTTTCCAAACACAATTCTGTACGGAGACATGCCAAGTGGTGTCTTGTAAGCTGTACGATGGCCCATAAAGCATCTCCTAGTCGCATACTCCAATCTTTTCTTTGAACATTAACTATCTTTTCCAAAATCAGCTTCACTTGACGGTTTGATACTTCAGCTTGACCACTAGTTTGAGGATGATATGAAGTAGATACCTTATGTCGTACTCCATATTTTTCAACCAGTGCTTGCACAATCTTGTTGCAGAAGTGAGTACCTCGATCACTGATTAGATATCTTGGTATCCCAAATCGATGAAGAATATTATTCTTCAAGAATTTGATCACTGTTCTTGCATCATCCTTCTCCGTACGATAGCTTCAACCCATTTAGAAACATAGTCCACGGCTAGAAGGATGTAATTCTTGCTTATCTGATGGAGGAAAAGGACCCATGAAATCAATCCCCCATACATCGAATACTTCAGCAACGAATATAGGTGATTGAATCATTTGGTTCCTGTTTGATATGCTTCCAACCTTCTGGCAGCATGGACAAGTCTTGCAGAATTCATAAGAATCCTTAAAGATTGTAGGCCAATAAAGTCCGCAGTCCAAAATCTTTCTTGCGGTCTTTTTGTGTCCAAAGTGGCCTCCACATTCATCACTGTGGCAGAACTTTAAAACTGATTGGACCTCATTTTCAGGAATGCATCATCTCATGACTTGATCAGATCCTTGCCTCCATAAGTACGGATCATCCCAAAGATAATATTTGGCATCACTTATGATCTTTAACTTCTTTCCTTTGCTAAGATCTGAGGGAAGGCGATGAGCAACCAAGTAATTGGCAATATCAGCATACTAGGGAAGTTGAGATACGGCTAACAGGTCTTCAAAGGGTAGTGCTTCATTAATTGCAGTCTCTTCTTCCTTGACTTCAATTCTGCTTAGATGATCAGCTACAACGTTTTCTGCTCCCTTCTTATCCTTGATTTCGATATCAAATTCTTGAAATAACAAAAGCCATCGCATAAGTCTAGCTTTTGCTTTTTTCTTTGACATGAGTTATCTCAATGCAACATGATCAGAGTAGATTATCACCTTAGATCCCAAGATGTATGGTCGAAACTTCTCCAACGCAAAGACAATGGCAATCATCTCTTTTTCTGTGGTGGTGTAATTTTTCTGAGCAGCATCTAGAGTTCTTGAAGCATAATAGATAACATGTGGTACCTTGTCTACTCTCTGACCTAGAACAGCTCCAATAGGGACGTCACTTGCATCACACATGATCTCGAACGGTAGTTTCCAATCAGGTAGCTTCACAATTGGAGTGGTGGTGAGTGTAGTCTCCAATTTGTCGAATGCTTCTTTGCAATCATCTCCAAATTTGAACTCTACATCTTTCTGAAGTAGTCGACACATGGGTGCTGAAATCTTTGAGAAATCCTTGATAAATCTTCTGTAGAATCCAGCATGGCCTAAGAATGAGCGGATATCCTTGACACATGTTGGATAAGGCAGGTTCTAGACAACATCGACCTTGGCTTTGTCGACTTGCATCCCTTCTTTGGATACTACATGGCTTAGAACAATGCCTCGTTCTACCATGAAGTGGCATTTTTCGGCATTCAGTACCAATTTGGTTTCAACACACCTTTTCAAGATGAGTTCTAGATTATGAAGGCATTGATTGAAGCTATCTCCATAGACTGTGAAGTCATCCATGAATACTTCCATCTTGTCTCCCACATAATCTTGAAAGATGCTCATCATACACCTTTGAAAAGTTGCAGGTGCATTACATAAACCAAAAGGCATTCTTATGTAAGCATACGTACCAAAAGGGCATGTAAAGGTTGTCTTCTCTTGATCTTCAGGCGCAATTGGAATCTGGAAGTATCCTGAATATCCATCCAGAAAACAGTAGTAGGATTTGCAAGCTAATCTCTCCAACATCTGGTCAATGAATGGTAATGGAAAGTGGTCTTTCTTCGTGGAGGCATTCAGCTTTCTGTAGTCGATACATACTCTCCATCCATTCTGCAGTCTTTGAGGAACGAGCTCTCCATCCTTGTTTTCTACGACGGTGAATCCAGACTTCTTTGGAAGTACTTGGACAGGACTGACCCATTTACTATCTGATATAGCATAAATGAGACCAGCTCCAAGTAATTTGAGAACTTCTTCTTTGACAACTTCTGTAAGGTTTGGATTTAGTCTTCTTTGTGGTTGTCGAACTGCTACTGCATCATCTTCTAGTCGAATCCTATGCATGCATACTGTAGGACTTATCCCTTTTATATCAGCTACAGTCCATCCAATGGCTTCCTTGTACTCCTTCAACACTCGGATTAGTTGTTCTTCTTGTAAATTATTCAATTTACTTGAAATAACAACAGGCAGGGTCTCTTTGTCTCCAAGGAAAACATGCTTTAGGCCTTCAGGAAGTGGTTTCAGCTTGACTTCAGGAGGTTGAATGATAGATGACATGGGCTTAGGCGTCGGTTCCAATTGAACATAGGAAACTGATGCCTTTTCTTCAACAGCAAGAAGTGTCTCCAAATCTCTGATGGTTTCCGCTACATCTTCAGGCGTCAGGACTTCTGCTTCATTGATTTCTTCTTCAACCATGCTCATTGTAAGGACCAATTCAAGTTCATCTTCATAGTGAAGTGATTGAACTTGAGCAGAACAAACATCAATTGCATCAATAGCACAGATGGAATGGATCTCAGCAGGAGATTTCATGGCTTCATTTATGTTGAATTCAATAATTTCACCATCAAATTCCATGCCGAGTTTTCCATCTTGCATGTCAAGTTTTGTTCTGGCTGTGGATAGAAAGGGCCTTCCTAGCAGCAGCGGCATATGAGGGAGATAAAGGTCATCTTCACTTATCTTCAGGACATAGAAATCTGCAGGAAAAACAAAATCTCCTATCTGCACTAAAACATTCTCAACTAATCCCTCAAGCTTAATGTTAGTTCTATCAGCAAATTGCACAATAAGATCAGTTTTAGTCATAGGTTCTATTTTCAATTGTGAATAAATAGAAAAAGGCATAATGTTAATTGGAGACTCAAATTCACACATGGCTTCTTCTATCTTATTCTTTCATATTTTACAAGGAATAGAAAAAGTTCCTATATCATTGCATCTATGATGCAATTTTCTCTGATTGGCAACAGATATAGTCTCATTCATGCAAGCAAATTTTTCATAAAATTTACTCTTAGTAGTGCATAGATCCTTAATAAAAGTAGCATACCTGGGCACTTTTGCGATTTCATCAAGTGAAGGAATATTTACCTCTGATTGCCGAAGTGAATTGAGTTGATTTGTAAACCTTTGAGGAAACGGTGGTGGACCATAAATGGTCTCCATCTTCTTCATCCCTTCGAATCTTGATTTAGGTCGAGAAGCTTTTGGTGATGAAGTAGGCTGATCCTCCTTGCTTTCGGCTTGAATTTCCTTATCTTTTGGCAGATTGTCATTGATTACAGCAATTGGTGGTGGCACATAAGGGAAAATAGGTGCTGAGGGTGGTGTTGAAGGTGAGATTGGCGCAACAGATAACTCCATCTTTTGTGCATACCACTGTTGAGTTTCTTCGATTGCATTGATTCCATATCCTTGTGTGTCTTCTCTCATATATCTTTGCGGCACATATGAATGAATTTGGGCAGAAGCTTGTGATTGAATATTCATGAAGTCGGCAAACATCTTTGCTAGTGAGGTTATGGTGTGATTAGTTTGATCCACAAACTCCTTCAATTCCTTGCGGATTTCTGATATCTCTGATTCCTTTGTTGTGTCGACTTCATTAGTTGTGCTGAATTGGTGAATGTTCTCAGTCATGGTGTTGAGTAGCTTCCTTGCTTCTGCAGGGGTTTTGAGTGTAAAACTCCCTCCACTTGCTGAATCGATGTACATCCGATCTTTATAAAGGAGACCATCATAAAAATTCTGAATCAAAAGTGTTTCACTCAGGTTGTGATAAGGACAGCTCGCGCAGATCTTGTTGTATCTCTCCCAGTATTGATGCCACTTCTCGTCATCTAGTTGTTAACAAGCAGTGATTCTCTTTCTAACATCAGCACGCTTCGCTTCAGGAAAGTACTTGTTCAAAAATACTGTCTCCATCTCCTTCCAAGAATTTATGGATTTTGATGGCAGACTTATGAACCAGTTTCTCGCTTTTCCTTCTAATGTCAAAGGAAAAATTCGAAGTCTTACTTCCTCTTGAGGCATCCCAGTGATTACAGCACAGTTGATAAAGAAACTATTTAGATGTTCATGAGGGTTCTCATGAAATTCTCCTTGAAAAGTAGGCATCTTATGGATTACTGCTGACGGCAATTTGCAAGTCACATCCAAAGTAGAATAATCAATGCAGAGCGGCGGCATCTCACTGCTGAAGTTCAGCTCCCGTAATGTTTGTGGTTGTGCCATTGGATCTATTCTGCAAAACAAAGATGATCAAGTGCAAATCTGATAGAAAAAATAAAGAAAAAGAAATTGAAACACAATCTCCCCGGCAACGGCGCCAAAATTTATGATCGGTCGTCAGCAATCATAAAAATAATCCCAACAATTACTAACTATAAATAGCTAGGGCAAGTAGGGGTCGATCCCACAGAGAGATAGGTTATTATTCTTTTTCTTATTAAAAACAAAATAAATAAAGAGAATTTTGGAAGTAGAATTGAATTAAATTTAACAAACAAGCAAAATTAACTAAGAAAGCAGTCAAGAAAATTAAAGAAAACAATTAATTAAAAAGCAGTGAATAGATTGAGAAAAAAAATTAAGAAAACCCTCCAACATAGAATTAATCTCCCTCTTGACATAAATAACATGAATCATTGATATCTAAAGATTATGAAAACGTTGAATAGCTTGCTTGGAATTTAATCTTAAATTACCAAAATTAGATAAAGCTCTTGATCCAGTTGTGAATTATCCCTTTTATTCTTTAAACAACTACCTTTTGATCCTGTGTGATAATTACTCAAGAATAAAGCATTAATATCTAGTAATTTACAAGCACAACAAGCAATTACTCACCCATTGATTCTTATCTCCCTTGGAAGGAAGATCCTTCACCTCCAATTGCTACCACACAATTAAATTCGAAGATCTTTCAAGATTTAATTTAGCTAATGCAAACTCAATTATCATGATATTGTCGACTCCAACCAATCAAACAAGTTAACATGGAATTCATGCAGAGATTTAAGAAATACCCAAAACAATTTTCATATATAAGCACAAAATCTCACCATGATAATAGTCAAGAGATCAATTAAATTCTACATTGGAGAAAAGAAAAGGATTACTCACTCATGAATTGAGTGAGCATCACAAATAAGAAGATGAAAACTTATCTATGGATGAAGAAGAAGAGGGGGGCGGCGGCTCCTAGGCTATCTCCTCCAAATCTTCAAGCAAATCTACAATATATTTTTCTAAAGAGAGAATACATAAAAACCTAGACCTAAGGTGGCTATTTATAGGGGAAAAATAACCTAAAGACTCATATTAGATTTAGGAAAAGAGGCTAGGACGTTCTAGGGGCTGACTTAGTCTCCAAGTTGGATTAGATGTCATCCTAGAGTAGAATCCAAGTCAAAATAGGATTCTGGAATTTTCTGGATTTCTACAGAAACTTCACCGGCAGATTTGGGATTAAAAACGGCAGAATTTTGCGTTGGACTTCAAAGGAAAGTTGTAGATCTTGGAATTAGCTTTCCAACGGTTATTCATGGGCTTAAAACGGACATCTGAGCAGAAAGTTATGGCCTTTCTACCGAGACTGCGCCATTTCCTACTCCAAATAGGACTAGTTACGGGAAATTACGGGATTTGGATATTTTGGAGGGTCCAATCGGAATTAATTGGGATTCTAACTCCAATTATGGACTTATATGGACTTATATGGGCTAAATATAATCCCATATAAATTATCCAAAATTCAAAAAGATCCGAGCTTCTTCAGAGCTTGTCTTCAATCCTTTGCAATTAAAGCTCCAATCTTCAATTCTTGCCTTGAAATAATTCTTCAATGATTTTCAAGTCTTCAAATTGTCTTCAAGAAATCTTCAAACACGAACTTCGAATCTCCAAATCTATACTCAAAATTACTTTACTCATATCTGTGTAAAAAGTCATTAAAATAACTCCAAAAGTAGTGAAAATTAACAAATTTCCAATTTCACATCTCATAAAGACTCTAAACACAAATATCATCAAAATAAGGCAAATTAGAGCATAAATAGACCCAAAAACATAGTAAAGTAGCCATAAACATAGGGTTTTTTTTTGGCTCGATCAGGTGGCTTATCATACCTAGAAAGATTAGTGGCGACTCCTTTTTCCAAAGTCATTTCGGCAGGGTTCCTCGGACCCGAACATTTCGACAGCTTGGCGACTCCGCTGGGGACTTTAGAGAGTCAGGCCTCACTTAGTTTAAACAAGATCTAGGGTCTTAATAAATTGGTTGCATTTTTGTCATTTTCCTATGTTTTGCATGCTTCAGTGGTTATTTATGCTTATTCGATGCTTTTATTATTTAACCATGTTCTTTATGTCGTTTTTGCTTTGATCAGCTGCTAGTTTTGGGGTTAGGTTGGGATTTTGGTTAGTGTGCAGGTGTTTAAGAAAAGGTTTGTTTGTCCCTTCTGCACCACGTCACTTTTGCATTACATGCATCAGCTCGAACCCGGAGCTTGAACTTTATACCCTTAGCTCGGGGGCAGATTAGCTAACTTTCGTGGGGTCAATTAAGATCCCCGTATGGGTTATGTGAAATGCCTCCACTCATATTGAACCTATAATGGGTGAGAATTGGGGCCTTACTAGTCTAGAGTGGGCAACAGTAAGGACAATTTGGGAACCTTTTAGAAGTTTGATCGAAACCCAACATATAGTAGTGAGAAAGCCAGCCTGTATAGAGCCAAACCTCGGGAATGAGTGTGTAGGACACAAAGAAGGGACACTTTTAACCTTTATCTCTTTTTCCATTTTCAAATAAGACTGTAGAGCGGGTAATGGCTTTATCCGCAATAGGTAGACTTCCCGCCCCAGGGGCATTTTCGTCGTTTTGACTTTTATCTGGAAAATAAAAGGCTTTGTTATTCAAGAATAAAAGGGGCATGACTTTTTCTTTAATTTCCAATTATTTATTATTGCTTAATTTCCTTGTGGTACTAACTCATTTCCTTGTCTTCTTATTTGCCTTTTCCCTTTTTCAGCATTTTGCATTCCCATGCATTTGTAGGATTTGCCAGATTACAATTGGAGTAAAAGATGCTTGATTAAGAACAAGAGACCGTGACACCTTAGTCATAATAAACGAAATTCACTCAACAAAGGAAGACTCACTATTCATGAAGTTTAGTTCAAGTTGTTAATGGATTGGAAACCTACATTGTACTTAAAGTGAAAAATTTTGTATTGGATATTTTGTAGTGTACCAAACTGTCTCGAAAAGCTTAATCAAGTATCTTTCATTCCAATTGTCCCATGGCAAATTGCATTCATGCAAAGCATCGGTCATACATTATGCGATCATCGTAAGTGTTTATGCATGCTGGCAAATGAAGGGCTTTAATTGGGCACTAGTTTGGGGCAATTAAAGTCTAGATGTGGGATGTGAAATTCATAAAACTTCGATGGAAGATTCTGGGAAGTTTTGTGCGTTTCATTTCTTATGGCAAAAATTGTATTGCATTCATGCTTAATGTGGTAGAATTTGTCACGCATCATGACATCATTTGCAATAATTGGAGTTTGGAGCACATTAATAAGGGGTTTCTAATTCATGGTTCCATTCTAAAGGTCGCAAGATAGCCCAACATCAGTATTTTACACGGTCAAAAGCTAGAGCAATGACGGGTCTGCATAGCGAAGAATTTGAGGAATTGAAGCGAGACAGGGATGAGCTGAAGGAGCAGTTGAGACAAGCATTGGAAGTGGTGGCTGATGGAAAAGCGACCGGTTCTGATGGAAAGGTCGAGAACCCCAAAAGCAATGGCCAAATGCATGCTGATACAGCCAATGACACGTCATTAGGGTATGTCTATTATCCCACGGCACCCTACTATGCTACAGCTCGAGGGGAGGGTTCGTATATTCCATATGAGAATCTGGTGCACTATGACCCAGAAACACTAGCTGCGGGTCAAGACAAGCTACTATGGGCTACTGGAAGAGGGGGGATGATTCGGCAGATGAGAACAAGCGCATGCTAAGCTTGATCGATGAAAGGCTTCGCGGGTTAGAAGGCTCAAGTAGTTACTACAAGCTCATTGATACCGCAGAGTTGTCCCTGGTGGATGATTTCGTCATACCACCAAAATTCAAGTCCCAAGATCTCAAAAAGTTTGATTGAACCAGAGGTTACCCAAATAATCACTTGAAAAGATATACGAGGAAGATAGGTCCTTATGCAGCAAATGAGAAGCTTATGATCCATTGTTTTCAAGATAGCTTGACAAGCACATCCTCCGCATGGTATAATCAGCTTGACAAGCACCACATTCGTTACTGGGATGATCTTGCAAAAGATTTTATTGACCAATATAGATACTTAATTGACTTGGCCCCAAATAGAGAACCTTTGAAAGCCATGGAAAGGAAGCCTACTGAGAGCTACACGGAGTTTGCTCAACGTTGGAGGGATATGGCTGCTCAGGTTAGGCCATCGATAGAGGAGTCAGAAATTTCTGAGCTTTTCATTGATACTCAGACATCACTCTTCCATGACAAGTTGTTTAGCATGTCAGGTAAAAAACCCTTTGCAAAAATCGTGGTGATAGGACAGAAGTTGGATAATAGTATTAAGTTGGGGAAGATCACGGTTCCAGATGAGACTAGCAAAGGATCTGTTGGAAAAAAGAAAGGTGAAGTTAGTAATGTCAGCCAGGAGCTTTATACACATTACTATCCACCTCCAACATACAATTATCCTCAGTATAGTCAGGGCATAGTCAACTACTATCGCGCACCCATATCAGTCCAACCTTCTTACCATGCTTATGGGTACTATGCACCACCTCAGACATATCCCTATAATTATCAGCACTCAGGAGAGATCAATCCAGTTGGAGGGGCACCATTCCGTCCAAGGCCATCTAATCCTATCCCAGGTTTTTCACAGCCAGCACGGTAAAAAGCTCCAGCTTACTCTTCGAGAAGTACAGATCCCATAAAGAACGAAGTTCCCATCGACCCAATTCCATACACTTATACTGAACTTTTGCCTCAACTGCTTCAGCAAAACTTACTGCAAAGGTTGCCATATGCTAATCTCATGAAACATCCACTACCAGCATGGTATGATGTTACAACTCATTATGATTATCACTCCGGGACCGAGGGGCACACAACGGAGAATTGTCGGAGATTGAAGTATGCTGTACAAAGAATTAGTGAGGTCTGGAAAGCTAGGGTTTGGCAATGTGGCATAAGTTGATCCTTTGCCAGAGCATGGAAAAACCCAAGCGAACATAGTTGGAACTGGAGAGATTGTCAAGCGGAAGATTTCTGAGATAAATACTGCTCTTAGTATAATTTTTAAGGCTTTAGTGAAGGCAGGAATGGTTAAAATGGGAGAGTTTGGTGACGGAGAGTTGGAAGAGGTATGTCCATATCATGGTATAGTACATGGAGTCTACGAAAAAGTATTTAACGCTCTAATAGCTTCAGAAATTAATCAAGTCTTAGTCTTTTACAACACGGGAACCATAAACATCAAAATTACAACATTTATCGGATAGCTCAAAACTCAAATCACAGACGGAATTTCTAAAGTCTTGAAATTTCTTATTTTCCTCCAATAATTTATTTTGGTGCTCTTCCAAGAGAGTCATTGTGTTGTTAAGAGTATTTGAGTATCGGAGAGACGAAAACTAATCTTTTCCAATTCCTAATATCGTTTTTCCAAACTGGCCAAAATTTTGATGATTTTAAGAGTTATGTCTTTCATCTTTTAACGCCTAAATAAAAAAAACATATAACTCAAAAAATAAAAAAAGTATTGTCACGTCCCGACCCGGAAGTCGAGCACGGACAACCGCCGTGTTGCCTTGAAACACGTGCCGACCGGTCACGCGCATCAAGGCTCCACGAAGCGTCAATACCAGATAAAAATAGGGAAAACACAAATAGAGTAAAAATTTTAAAATAATAACTGTTTCCAAATCAGAGTTAAAGCGGAATTATCAAAACCGAGAATAGTAGTAAAATGCTCTAGCATCTAAAATCCAAATCAAATACCAATAGAGAAAACAAAAAACTCAAATGTAAAACGAAAGCGAGAATTGAAATACAATAGGAAACATGACAACTGCCTGTGGGACCCATATAGTAGTGAGAAGTATCTTTATCAGCAGAAATCATAGCCTACGCCACCGACTCGATTGCCAAAGGAAACGCTGAGTCCTAACTACCCTGAAAACACAACAAGTAATCGAGAGGTGAGTACACGAATGTACCCCGTGAGTGAGCCACCCTCAAAAGAGGATTAGAAGAGGGTGGGGTGCACTCACAACCAAAACAGTTCATAAAAAACAAGTTATAATGAAACAATTATTAATAATAAATCCAATATATACAAAGCAGTGCTCGGTTTAAAACCATGGGCTGCCATATAAAATATATCCGAGGTGACCTTGGCCCGAGTCAACATTCGGAACCGTCAGGGGCAAATCTGTCATATCATATGTCAAAAAATCTCCTGCCCGTCCCCCTGACGTTGGCCTGGTTCCGGCATTGCGTGGTGGCCGCAACACACCCAGTTTGGCTCTCCCATACACACGCCAACGGCTAGCTTGTGTGTCGGACCTAGAGCCGACGGCCATGTGGATCCATCACAATCATGGTCCGCCAAACAATAATCTACTAGCTAGTACTCCACCAAAATCAGCCATACGTACTCCCTGGGCTGCGTCCAACCCACGAGTCCCCGTATGCTTACAACCATTTTAAATCCATTTTTCAATGGTAGCTAATGCACCCAAAACATTTAATAAAAATCATTTATAAAAACAATTTATTAAAAGTAGTAATAAAAACAAGTTCCTCAACGGGTTCTCCGTTGAGGACAGCCCACTCACAGTTCAAGAGACTCGTATACCCCCAAAATAAATCCAAAGTGAGCATAACCGATATCTCGATCAGCACCTCAGTCGTCTGATTGAGAAGTGCATCGAAGACAAGAAAATCATTAAAACCAAAATATAAATCAGGTTTATAAACCACAGTAAAACAACGACAATCAACCAGAACCCGGGTAGTAAACCAAAATACCAAAACAGTCAGGTAAAATAGAATAACAAGAAACACATAACCCAGACCCCATGATCTCACTTAAACAATCTTAGCATGTCTACAAAAGTCTTTCAAGGTTGTAAGACGAGTTTCAAATTCGTAATACACTTCTAGAGTTAAATTAATCATTTCCGACGTTTAAGGGTAAAAATGTAATTTAGTCGACTAGTGGCAAAACGGTAACTTTGACATACTGGGTTGTTACGGTGATCCTCTAACCTTACATGTTCGATTAACGTAATTAGATAAGCCAAAACCTTTTTATAGGCAAACTCTATCATGTCACACAAAAATAATCTAACTAGACGACACTTCACAAAAATAGTCATAACTTGCTCGATTCTCAACTAAACCCAACTAAACCACATCCATTAGAAATTTAACTCAGTATACTTAGATTTAATCCTAGAGACCATTTTCAAACTCTGCCCCCATCATATTCAAATTTCACCTTAATTCCAAAAGTTCCCAAAAGTATTCTGTTTTTATGGGGACAACTGTGCAGCCATAAAAATGGTCATTTTTCTCTAGCTTTCACTTTGAATATCAACTTCTTTTCTTCTACAAAAGTTGTAGAGGGATCCAAACCCTACAATTTAGACTCAATAATGACTCAATTTGGATTCCTTAAAGCAAAGTTATGCCCCTCGAAAGAAGGCTGCCCGAAATGAAATTACACCACCTGTTTTGCATTCCAGCATTGCGACACTTGGGGAAAATGGGCATAACTTCAACAATATTCAACCAAATCAAGTGATTCCAAAGCCACAAGAAATCTAACTCATTAAGCTAAAAATAGTTCTAAATAAGCCACAACAAATTCGAGCTATAACCATTTCAAATTTAACCTCAAAGTCTGTTCTCCAGTTTTGAACCTCAATTCGGTGACATAATATTTCGAACCTTATAACTCCAAATCCAAGCAGAATTAGCAAAATCACATTAAACAAAGTTTGTTCTATATTCAATCATCTATAAGACTGTTAAGTTTCATAATTTTTTCAATATCATTTACTACTTCAAAGACCCTCAAAACCGAATCCCAATATCATGATTTCTTAACACCAAACTTTTACTTACTCACCTTCAAGCTTCAAGACACATCAATCATCATATGTTTCATCATAACTTAAGAACCCTGAAAATCAATTTAAGCATCCAAACTAAGGAATGGCCTTAAAATAATGAAAACTAACTTAACTTCAAGAAAGGATAATCACTTACTCAAAGACGGTTGAACTTCAAAGTTTTCCCACCAATCACCTTAACTCCTCCAAGTCCATCCTTAGGAAATCCTTGAGGCTAGATGATATGATTGTTATGGAACTTTGATAGGACTTAGAACATGCTTTAATTTGAGTATAAGATCAAAAGCTTTGATGGTTGGTGGATGAAGAAATCAAGATATGCAAGTAAGAGGGGGAAGAGTTTGGAGAGGATGAAGATGAAGATGGAGAAATGAAGAAAAGCCTATAAAATTCTCATCTTTGGGGAGTGTGGCCGATTAGCCATATATATATATATATATATGGTAAAAGATGACCACTATTTGTGGTCACGAAATTTTTTTTTTAAAAATTAGGTGTAATTGCTAACATACCCCTTGACATTTAATCTCTTTTCAATTTAGTCATCCTTCCTTTTTCCTTCAATCCTTTAATATTGATAACTTAATCCACAAAATTCATAATTTCCCAATTTCTTGTTTTCTTAATAATATTCTCATATTCAATTAGCCACAACTAATTTCATTTCTTCATGAAAAGCCCAAAAATATCTTTTTAGCATATATGTCCACTAATTTGTATCTCCTTTAATTCAACCATTCTTTTCAAATTACTAACTACTTCTATGTTGTTTCAATTTGACTTCCATTACAACAATTAATTCCTTACTAAATGATGATCTTAGTTTTGTAAACTTGATAACTAGGGACTGGTATTACAAGTATAAAAAAGTAACTCAATCAAAAATTGTAAAATGGAAAATAAAACTGTACAAACATAAAAAAAAAGTAAGAGAAATCATTTATGTATATAATAGTAATATGTCTTCATATATATAATAGTAACTACAGTAAGAAAATACAAATATATAATAGTAGTATGCAGTGAGAGAATACGAATAATTATCAAAATGGTTAAACTTTCTACATTTGGTATCAGAGCCAATAGCCACTTTATGTGTAAAAGATATAGTTTTATTAGGTTTTAGTTCAAGTTGATTATAGTGTTTTTTAGTTTTTACTTCAAGGTTTTTTTTTATATAGTTTTATGTCTTTTGTTTTCTCTAAATAATTAAGATATGATATATTGATATTTGAATTATTTTATAATAATAAATTTTTTCCTTTTCCATTTATGAAAGACATAAATCCGTCAATTTAATATCGTCCAATTTAATTTTTCCTCCATCTCTCAAAATTCATATGCATTTTATTTTTCTTAAGGCAAAACATAATTTCTCCTCCTTTCAAAATCCATTAACTACATTTTATTTTATCAAGACAAAAAAAAATTAGATTTGATTTAGTAAAAAGTTTGCCAGAATTTCAAAGATCTCTTAATTTTGACTCACTTAACAGCTTTTAATGGCAGGATTTCAAAGTTTTCAATACTCCGACGCACGAATCGGGGCTCAATTAAAATTATTGTATAAAAGATTTCAAAATCTTCTTCTCTTCATCCATTTTTTTGTTATGGTATTAGAGCAAAACATAAAATGTTAGATTCTTTAATAAGTTGTTCCTCACTACTACTTTCACTAACTATTTCAGGATAAGATTAGACTTAAAGATCCAAGGTGGGAAGATGAAATTGACCATTCGTTTGGTCAATGACAAAATACGCCCTGTCGAAGATACTAGTCGAGATATAACAAATTACTGCGGACTCATTGCGAGTATAATGTCTCCGGTTAATGCGGAAAATTGGGAAGAGGCATATAAATCATCTGTAAAAGAAATGTTGAACGTAATAAAAATAACTTCATTGAATCATTTTGAAATAGAAGTAATTTCTCAAAGTTCAGTTTTTACACTTAAATTATTTTCAGGAGTTGCTTAAGTGTCTAAATGAATAGATAAGATTTGATGAATATTGTAAAGTAGCCATGAGAAAACTTTACACGGAATGAAGGAATAAATTGCATAAGATTTATAAGTCGTTTGTAAGTGCTGAAGAGGCTATTGAGAACTTACCAGAGATTTTGATAAAAAATCAATGTGATAACTTTATTAAACTGATTGAATCTCCGGAAATTAAGGTATTTAAATTAAATATCATGCTTAATATAGTAATTTATGTCTAAACTTGATTCCAATTAATTCTTTTTATTATATTTTATAAAAAGTTAGTGAACAAAATTCTGGTAATGCCAAGAAAAGGAAGCAAGTTCATACCACCTGAAACAAATTTCGCAGAGGTTGAAGAAATATTGCTAAGTAATTCCAGTATAAATTTTTATTTTTTTAAATAAATCTCAATTAATAATGACTTATAGCGGCTTATGATCTTATTTCCTATTCAAAATATAATAATTTGACCCGGAGACTGGTTTGATACCTCGAGCCAACAACTTTTGGTTTTTAGAACATTCTAATCGTGTGAATAAGAACGGAAAGGTGGAGTGGTCTGATAATCTCTCAAAAGAAATAGGGGTAAACTTTTAAAATTCTATAGTAAATTATACTTGTACTTTGTTTTGATAAAAATGTATAATAAGTATTTGTTTTTAATTGAAATTGTGGTTATGCATGTAGGACAAAATGACATCCTTGATTGATGATTCTTCACAAGAAGTTCCAAAAACTTATGATGAAATTTGTCTTGGAGTCACGAAAGATAAACCCAGATATTATAAGGGATTTGGATATATCAAATAAGGACTGATTAAAGGCACCTAAGCATCCAAGTCTTTACTAAAACAACGCAATCAAGAGGTTGAAGAACTTCACAGCATGATAGACACACTTCAAGAGAAGAACACAAATATGGATGCAGAACGGGAGTAAAGGAAAGTAAGGATGCAACAGAAATTTGAGGAGCTTGAGAAGATGCAGGCAGAACAAATTTGTCTTATTGGTTAATTAATGATGTTTGTTGGATGAATTTTTATGTTTAAAGATATTTAGCAGGAATATTTTAGCCCCAATTTATAGAAAGTTATAGGTTTATTTTTGCAGTGATTTTAGGAGGAAAATCGTAACTTTTAATCCAGACGATTAAAATGCTCATTAAAAGAGGATCTGAGGCTCTGCAACTTTCATCAAGGACTTAGAAACTAATTTGAAGTTAAAGAAAGTGAAAACAATGAAAAAGAATGAAGATTGTAGAAAAATTGACGCAGTTCTAAGTTGAGGTCGGATTGCCCTTAACTTTGGGCCGGATTGAAAATACTTTGTCGACATCACAATCACAAGTGTAGAAATTCAAAGGATGAATATAAGGATAAAATTACAATTTACTCTTTAATATTGGTTTTGAGTCATTGCATAATCTTCTCCATTTAACTCTTTATGTTGATTTTGTACAATCTTCTTAATTTTGCTTAATTTCAATTAAATCATTTCGTTTTTTGCCAATCAATTTTTTTTCGATCATTTTTTTTATCTCAAATTCTTCATGGTATCAGAGCAAAAATTCAGGTAAAAACACTATTAGTCGAAGAACACCGGTAAAAAAAAATAATTCGTAACAAATTTTTTCCGTTACTAGTTAATCGAGTAGAAAAAAAAATTTATGTATCCAATTTATCTACATGCTTCGGATTAACTAAGGCAGATATATGATATCGAATTTATTCTTTATATGAATTATTGTTAGAGTGGGTAAATGATATAACCAATGAATTATTCGACAAAAAACAAATTCGGATTTGTATATAATACGATTCGAATACCTAAACTTAATTCGCTAAACTTGAAATTTTGGATGCTTTTAATGCTATATTGAAGGGATAGATGGAAATGACTCTGATATCATAAAGAATTTAAAACAATCTTCTTTTGAGAATTGATGGAAAAGTAACAAAAAATCTTAAAGGTATGTAATTTAATTTCATTTAAGTTTAAATAAAAAAAATTAGCTCCGAAGGTGATAATTATTTAAGTTTATTTGTTAATGATATGTGTTAAGTCTGCTAAGGTATAATTTAGTTGGTTGAGTAACTCTAATTAAGCTAAGAGGATTGTTTTTCCCTCTATTTGAGAGAAACATTAAATGTTTGCATTGGAGATTAAGGATTGAAATTGGAAAATAAACAACTCGTTATTCCCACTTTTCCAAGTCAAAACTAGTTTTGAATTCTATATTTATATTATGGATCATCAAATATGAATTGAAGTTAAGTTATTATTTTTATTAAATGAATTTAATTGGGACATTTAATAATTGGCATGCATCTTCGATACATAGTTCTGGCTAGAATTGAAAATGAAAATTTTTATCTCATTGCTACAGAATCCAACGTGGAGCTGGAAAGCAGAAGAATATTAAGGAGGATCTAAAAGTCATCAGGTAAGAACATTATATTTTCAAAATTCTACAACTTTTGTAAATAAAAATATTGTAAACTAACATTTTTTCCCATTATGATGATAGGGGATATTTGGGGTCCCACTGCAACAATGGTGTTTAACGTAACGCCATATATAAATATAAATATAAAAATTATTAATGTCATTAAGGGTGTGTATTTTAATTTATTTTTTTTGTATTTTTTAAAAGGGCTAATTATTGCCCATGATTAATGTATGAAAAATCTATATATGTGTATCAATCAAATAATGAAATTTTACATGAGAAAATTTGAAAAATATTTTCAATGTATTTAAATTAAACTAAATCAAACAAAACTATATTCTTAGAAATTAAACCAAAAATTGTTAGAAATCACTTAAAGCCAAAATAACTTTAGTCTTTTGAAAAATTTTCTTGAAAATTTTATTTCTAGTCAAAGATTTTGAAAAATCATGGATCTATAAATTTAGACTCTCTCCTCCACAGTTAAAAGACACATTGTCCTTAATGTATGAATTTTGACAAAAAATTAAAAAATTTGAGTTTTTGAAATTTTTGGAAAAAATTATATGAATGTAATTGTGTGTTCTAGCTAGAACAGTTCATCGAAGATGATAATTAGTTGAGTTTATTTGTCAATGGTGTATGTTAAGTCTGCTAAGGTATAATTTGGTAGGTTGAGCCACTCTAATTAAGCTAAGAGCCTTGTTTTTCTATCGATTTGAGAGGAACAGTAAAAGTTTGTATTGTAGATAAATGATTGAAATTGGAAAATAAACTACTCGTTATTCCCACTTTTCCATGTCAAAGCTAGCTTTAAATTCTATATTTATATTTATGGACCATCAAATATGAATTGAATTTAGGTTATTATTTTCATTAAATGAATCTAATTGGTACATCTAATGGTTGACATATATCCGGTACACAGTTCTAGCTAAATTGAAAATGAAATTTTTTTATCTTATTGCTATAGAATCCAACGTGGAGCTGGAA
Organism: Corchorus capsularis; assembly: GCA_001974805.1. NCBI lineage: Eukaryota > Viridiplantae > Streptophyta > Magnoliopsida > Malvales > Malvaceae > Corchorus > Corchorus capsularis. The sequence continues at coordinate 39,387 of AWWV01006790.1, forward strand.
ACCAGGAGAGAAACATAATTAAAAAAGTAAAACATGTATCGGGATCCAAAAGTCATATTCAATAGTAGAATATATGAAAAATTATCTTCCCTCTTCAAGCCAATATATGTATCCTTTGTGCTTCATGTCTTTCAATGAGCTCTCTAATCAGATTGAACAGCACATTTATTGCATCACTAATGACATTTTCATTTATACAGCATTATTGTCCCTGTCAAATGGGAAAAAAAACAGTTTAAAGAAACAACAAGACTAAAAAGACATGAAATACAAAAGAGAAAAACTAAGACATTTACCTTGTAACATTCGTCAAAGTAGCGTTACGAATCTCAGAGTTCGAAATTTCAATTAAAGACAAAACACTAGAATGGTGCGATTTAATCACGGAAAAAGCTTTATGATTGTTGCAACATGCATCACATAAATAATAATAGTAAAATAGAATGATTTCAAGCCATGTCATGTTGTCGCAACGTGCGGGTCCGGGGTCCGAACCCTACCACTGAACGACTTAAAGAAAAAACTAACTACGGGAGTCACCACTAAACTTTTTTAACCTAGGTGTGATTAGCCACCTATCAGATTTAGCACAGGTATAAAAAGCTAACTCATTTTTGCCATTTTAAGAAAAAAAAAAACCTTACCCAACCGTGCTCTCCCTCCTTTTAGACGCCTGAAATCGCTCCTCAATCGTCGCCGCCTTGAACCACCGCGTCGGAGAAATTTCCGATCTCCGTTGGAGCCCAAACTTTGCGAGTTACACGTTCTTGACCTCCTAAGTTCAGATCTGATATCAATCTCGTCAAAAGCGGTCGCCAAATGCCTCAACTATCCCAGACCGTGAAAATCTGGCCGTCAGATTGGATCAGATTTAAGATAAGTTACTCCTCTTTCACTTCTCTAACGACCCACTGAATTAATTCGTGAATCCAAACACTCAAACTAAAGAGACTCTAGATCTTACAAACTCTAACCTCCTAATATGGTTTTATGGTTTTTGCAGGAAACAAAAGGAAATAGTAGAGAAGAACGAGGAAGATGAAGGCAATGGGTTCTGAACAAAGTGGGAATCCTAAAATGGTGAGGTTTTTCTATCACTGTATTAACTTTGTTGGGTATTTTCTATGTTAGCCAAGAGAAGGGAAAAAAGAAATCTTTTTGTGTTACTGAAAAATGAAAACTAATAAGGAAAGAGGAAACTAGGGTTTATGTTTTTTGGGATCTGTGTCTGCCTCCTCTGGGTTTTAAGAACAGTGGGTATATATACTATGGTTAACTTCTCATCTCCACCGTTAGGATTCTTTCCTATATTTGATCTTATGGCCACAAAAAAAACATGTATTCAGGCCTCTGATTGGTTCATGTATTGCTGAAGTGGCTATTTTATTGTCCTGTGATTGGTGTGATTGGTCATGTATACTGACGTGTGTTGCCCATGAAGTTATCCCCTACTTTCTTTTAATCCCATGTATACTTTGACTCTTATTTCCTGTCCTCTGATCTTATTGACATCATATTCTTGTTGATATGGGGAGGCTCACTAATTGGGTTTTATTTGATTTTTCTACCTTTTGTCTCTGATGTTTGTCATGTGTCCTCTGGTCTTGAATCTCCTTTGATTTAAAGGGTTGCCCTTGGTTTTTGATGATGTATGCGTCATGTGATTTCTGCTTCTTGCCACATTTGCTTTGCTGTACACTGAGTCATCTTTCTGATATTGCCAACTTCTATTGGTATTCTTGTTTACTTTGAGGTTTACACTATTCCTATTGGCTTGAAGCTTGTGTGAACATGTGCCTGTCTTGTGTTGGAGTGTGCTAATCTCACTTGCACACACTCCTTCAGTGTCATTTTCTGCTGTAATTTGCCCTTGTTGTTTGTGGCATTCCCCTGGCATTTTAGCCATTGGGTTGTGTCGCAACGTCCGGGTCCGGGGGGATGCCGAACCCTTACTGCTGAACGACTTAAAAACTAAGGGGAATCCTACCCCTTACTGAGTTCTAGGAGTCGCCACTAATCTTTTTTATCCTAGGTGTGATTAGCCACCTATCCAATTATTAAGTCTAATATTAACCAATGCTCGCCAAATGTAACACTAAACCTAATGAGGTCTACTTAACCAGAGATTCTATGGTCCGGGAGTCGGGTACGCGTGGGGAAGGATTAGCACCCCCATGACGCCCGTCAAAAGACGGCACTGACTAGTCTAGACTACTGTGGGTTTCTATTATCGGTTGTCTGTATTCTTAAATATTCATGCCCTTAAACTCTTTTATTAATCCTTAAATTTAAGCAAAATAAACAAGCAAAAATGGGTTTTGAATTTTCGAAATAGGAATGTTGGGAACTTTCCCATTTTCTATTTTGTTCTCTTTTTGGACTCCTCATGATGGGGATTTTCTTTAAAACATACCATTAAAACGATTATTTTTCTTGAAACTGTTATTTGTCGGGAACTTTCCCTTTCGACCACTAAACTATAAGCTAAAACTAGTGGGAACTCTCCCTTCTTTTGAAAACTTTGAGAAAAAAGACTCTTTTTGATTAATTGATTTTTGTACCAAAGAGAACAAATGCAAGCACAAACTCTTTTTAATTTTCGAAAAGGGTTTTTATTCTTTTTTTTTTTTGCTAACAACTCTTTTAACTGACTCAATTACCCTGAATTAAGCCCTTATTACTGATGATCTTTCTTTGATTTTTAACTGACTCAATTACCCTGAATTAAGCCCTTTTATTTTACATAATCTCTGCTTCTTACTAAACTTAATTACCCTGAATTAAGTCGATTACTGACTTGCTTAATTACCCTGAATTAAGTTGACTACTGAATTACTTAATTACCCTGAATTAAGTTACTACCTTACTTAATTTCCCTGAACTAAGTTACTAACTGACTTTACTTAATTACCCTGAATTAAGCTACTTACTGACTTAATTACCCTGAATTAAGTTGCCTATTACTTACTTAATTACCCTGAATTAAGTTGCTGACTTACTTAATTACCCTGAATTAAGCTATTCACTGACTTACTTAATTGCCCTGAATTAAGTTACTTATTACTGATTCACCTTTTCTTACTTCCTAAATCTTGATCTTGATCTCTTTTAAAATTTAATCTTTGATTAATCACTGGATTTAGTCTTGCAATGCATGGATGCACATGATGCATGAAAATCCGATTTCAATTTTAATTACCCATTAATTATACGAGGAACGCCTTTGATCGCCTCCCAATAAATGGTAAACGGTCTCCGGACATTTCCAAGCCTCCGGGAGAAGGCGAGCAAACTTAGACACGCACGAATAAGCCGCCCGCCTTTCCCATCACGGGAGTCACTTTAATTGATCTCAAATGCACATAGTAACTTGCAACAATTTATGAAAAATAAACATGAATGTGAATGCTTAACTAACACTTTTAATTTTTCCTAAAAATACTCACAACCTAAGTTATTTACTTAATTAAAAAGCTGAGAACTTAACCTGAATAATATCTACTCATAAATCATGGACTAAAGGACAAACTTTGCTCTTAACCCCCGAGATCTAATCTTTTTGAGCTAAAGTCCCAACTTTTATTTTAAACTTATCAAAACATAATCTTTTGAACTTAAAGATGGTATTTTTATTCACAAGTTACTTAAAAGTTCCATCTTTTACTCAAAGGTGACATTTTTATTTATCAATTACTTAAAGGTTCTATATTTACACAAAAATTCTATCCTTACTCCCAAATTATTTAAAGGCTTTAATCTTTTACCTAAAAAAACCAATCCTCATACACAACTTACTTAAAAATTCAATCTTTATATAAACTTACTTAAAAATCCAACCTTTCACTTAAAAATTCAGTCTTTCTCTTAAACATTTAATCTATATTTATAAATTACTCAAAAATACAATCTTTATTTATAAATTATTTAAAGATTTTATCTTTCAACACAGTGATTACATTTTTAGCACTCTACACACAACAAAATTCCAACTTTGAACTAAAGATTTTATTTTTATTGTAAAATTAACCTGCAGAGGGTCGAATTGATCAACATGATGAAGTTACAAGGACCCCATCGAATCAATCAATAAATCTGAGGACATATTTAAACACTCCAACAACATTTAGTCTTTAAATGAACTGAAACAAAAATTATTGGACTAAAAGCCTAAGCCGTACTTCCTTTCCCCTTTCTTCTTCTTCTAGCCCGACTCCTCTTTCTAACCCTAGCTCAGCGCCACCCTTCACCGTCGACAACAAAAATCATCCTTTTTCTTCTTCTTCTTTTTTTTTCTTATTTAAAGGAAAACGAAACCTAAGACTAACAGAACTATGAAACCCGAAAAGGAATAAGCTTTAGAAGAAAATTTCAAAGGAAACGAAGCTAGCAGGGGACTTCAAGCTTCCTTCACGACTTGGGATGAAATCCCAGAGCTAGGTAAGCCGTTCAATGCAGTCTCACCTCTGTTGCTTCTCTCTTTTTTTTTTTAGAAAAGAGTCCGGAGAAAACGATGGGTTAGGAAGATGAACCCTAAATTTTCAGAGCAAAACCCTAGCTACCCTTCCCCTTTTCGAAAAACGTCCCTTGATTTGGAAGAAAATGAGGTATTTAAATGGGGATTTTGCTGCATTCTTAGCCGTGGATCGCAGCTTGGATCCGAGGGCTTGGAAAAATCCTCTTTAATTCCCTTTTGTAACCCTATTCTTTGGTTCCAGGAAATTTCCGTTTCAAATGGTACTATAGGGCCCTTTGGGGATTATACAATTTTTTTGTCCTTCCTGAAGAGAGCTAGCCTCTGTCGTACAAATTTTGGACAAGCTGACGTGGTTCAGGTGATTCTCTCACCTCTCCCTCTGTTACTTTACCTATTTTGGCTTATTTCAATATTCCTTCCTCATGTGTGTTCTTCTCTCTGCAGGTGCTGATGTGGACCAAACGAACCAATGAGAAGATGACAACTTGATTGGTAAGACTCTTGTATTTCATTTCTCTCTGTTATTGAAGTGCTGTCTAGGATGCCTTATAATCAATGCTGCAAAGACTATCCTAGTATGCTAGGATGATGAATGGATGCTTTGAAAGCTGCAGTTAAATGGGAATGTGCATATCTATGCTACTAGAATAAAATTTTAATGCTTTGTTAATTGCGTGTTAAGCTTTGGACTAATGGACTATGCGTGCAATGTATGTCGATGTTCAACTGATGACGAAGGCTGATGAACTTGGTTTGAATGTGTTCCTGCCTTGCTCAACTTTCTGTTTTACATTTGAGTATGTTCTTGTTTGCTGTGATTAGTGCTAAAGCTGCTTCATCTTTGAATTAATTGCTGCGCACCTTTGTTGCTCTTGAGGTCGCGTGAAATTGCTGAACTGACCATGTATTGAGTTATAGAAGTAAACAAATGAATGCATAAACTCATGGCATGTGCTCTTTATCTATTTTCAATCTTCAATGAACAAATGAGATGGCGGCATGTAAAACTGGATGGCGGCATGTAAAACTGTTTTAGGGAATTTTCCTTTCCCCATGTAAACTCTTTTCCTAGAAAAGAACTTGTGATCTGTTATTCCTTTGGGAGACTGAATCCTCAAATCCTCTTTTACCAAATACTTTCTAATTCTAAATTTCTTAATGTCAGGACTGATCTTGGAGTTCAAACGGTTTTATTCCACTAGACTAATGGTCCAGTAATCACGACACATATGCCGTAGTAAATCTTGAATTAAGAAATCAAGAGCTAGGAAGGTTTGGCTCTTGGAGGTTGGAACGTTGGATATTGAGCCTTAGTGGAGCACTAAATGTGACATGGGTGGCATTTCACCTCTTATAACCAACCTTGTATGGAGGCAAAAGCCTTTCCTTTATTAATGTATAATAATATGTAGAGCAGAATGTGCCATATAATACCCCAAAGTCAAAACTTTCCAAATCGACAATGTGAATGCACTTTTGATGTCCACATGACTAAGTTAGATTTAGGAAATGAAGGATGCACGGGTTATGCATCCTAACTTGCAACTTAAAACTTTGGATAAGAGGTAATGAAACTTTTCCTTTTTCTCTCTTTTTTTTTTTAATCTTTCCAATTTATTTTCCTTTTGTTTGATATTTTTGTAAATACAAATGCAATAGTGCATTTATTGAGGAAATTGGGTCACTCTTAATCATCAAAGGCCCAGAAAGTAAGTCCAATGCTAAATTATCCAATTAATGTTCAAAAGTCCAAGGCCTAATTTACACAATTCAAGTTTAAAGTCCAAAATAATAGCAAAGTAGAACCAAAAGCCGATAATTAAGAAGGGGCTAGGCATAATTTAGAAAAGTTAGTTCCATTACAAACACGTATGCAATGCAAAAATCAATCAATTAAAATATCTAAACAGATTAAGATGCTTAGCAATTAAAAATGGATGTGCTATACAAAACTCAAATATAATGAGACAATGCATGACAGTTAAAGTGAAAATTTTTCTTTTCCCCTTTTTTTCCTTTTTTGGTTCTTGTTTTGATCTTGAAATACAATGCAATATGCCTAAGTTTACGTGCTAAAATGAACATGCCGATTTAAGCTAGAATTGAATTAAAGATGACCAAAATCCCCCTGGTGACTTCTAATGCAAGTTAAGGAGCGATTCAACTTTACTTGAAGGATACAAGCAAAATTAGGGTGTCTATAGGTTGCAACGGTTTCAGTCTAGTATACTGTACTAATGGTTAAGATATGCCCCCTGATTATCTGCATTTGTATGGTTTGCACATTGAAGCATTTTTAGAGACAAATCTCTGACTTCTCTTGAACTTGGTTGGCAAGTTTTCATTAAGCCTGCTAATCCTCTTGTTTTCTTGTGCTTTACTGCTGTAAATCTTGCTGTTTTGCCTCTTTTGTTGGATAAGGGCATTGCTGAGGTGGCAAGGGCGACCATCCCCCATGCCCAAAGAAGATGAGTATTACATTGCCTTAATATTAATTAAGCACTTTCTCTCCTTTTTTCTTCTGCTTAATTGCTACTAACCTTTGCTCTGAATTCTGTTTTGCAGGGGATTGAAGACTTAAGATTTGGGAAAGGGTAGATTAGGGAGAGGGGAAAAGTGAGATCACGTGATCTACTTCACATTTATTTGGAATGTAATTTTTGTAATGTCATAAAATGGCATGTAATTAAATCTTCTTTGCATTTTTCTTTTTATATGCTCCAAATGACTTTCAAATGCTCAAATCAAAAGGATCAGACCCAAATTGAGATGTGATGACACAAAAAAAAAGGGTTTCCCATGTGTCCAAAAAGAGCAGGCCCAAATAGTAACAACCAGGTGTTCGTGTCGTCTATGGCCATAAAAATAATCCCCACAATAAACTAACTAGAATAACTAGGGTAAGTAGGGGTCGAATCCCACAGAGAAGGGCTATGTGATGAACGATAGAGAATAAAGAAAAATCTTTTCCAAAAATCAAATATAAAACAGGGGATTGTAAAAATCAATTATAAAGAAAACAATTAAACTAAAAATCAAAGCAAAGCAAATTAAATCTAAATCTAAATCTAAAGCAGATTAATAAAGCAAACAATAATTATAAAGCATACTTCTTCTCCAGTGGTATGATTCAATCAGATTAACTATGGATCCTCGATTTAAAAGGTGAATTTAGCATCTTATTCTTGACTGACAATTGATATAGGTTTCCCAACATGTATTTTAAATAAGAGGCCAATTAAAGATGCAGTTATCCCGTTTATTCCTTCAGCAATCGATTACTTTCTTAGGGCTTAAAAATCACTTGAGAACAAAGCATTAAGATTAATTAATTTTACACACATGCCTACAAAGTAGAACCATACGAAGAGAAATTTCTCGCCCTCCGATAGACAAATACCCATTAAGCAGCGATTAAACAAACCTAATTTGCTACATACAATCAAACTTGAGTGATTAATTCTAAGCTTGACCTAGCCATAGACCTTCATCTTACATCGTTAGTGGCCACATAACTCAAATAAGATTCAGAATCATAAAATTATTCTAGGGTTTTGACTACTATCATCAAGAACTTAACACAAAATTATAAGTATAGAAATCTCACCATAATCAATTGATTGAATTCACCAAAGGATCATAAGTATTAAAGATTTAGCTACTCATAGACTTAGGAAAATCCATGAGAGGCATAAGAATACTTACAGAGATAGGGAGGAACGATTTCTCCCCCTTGAAACCCTAGGGACGTCGCACCTCTCTATGGCTAGAGAGGGTGTCGACTTCTCCCTCTTCTAAAACTAGAGAAAACCTAAAAACTAAAAAAAGGTAGAAAAAAAGAATAAACTATATGAGAGATTAATTGTGTAAAGTATGTGATTTGTGATACAGGAGGTGGCTATTTATAGTGGAGGAATAGTCTAGGGCGGTTTAGGCTTGACTTGGTGTCCAAGTTGGATTAAGTGTCATCTTAGAGTAGAATCCAAGTTAGATGAGGACTCTAGAATTTTCTGGAATTTTATGGAATCTGGCAGTAACTTCAACGTCGATTTCGGGCTTTAAGATGGCAGATCTGGGCTTTGCACTTCAAAAGAAAGTTGTAGAGCTCGGAGTTAGCTTTCCAACGGCTACTCATGGGCTTAAAACAGACATCTGAGCAGAAAGTTATGTCCTTTCTACGAAAACTGCGCTGAAACCAGGCTTATATCGCAAATCTGCGGGATTATTGCGGGATTTGGATATTCTTTTGGATATTAGGCTTACATATTGGGATTTTAATTTCAATTATAGGTTTAAATGGGCTGAGTATATTCCCATATAAATAATCCAAAAATCCTCAACTTCAGGGCTTCTTCTGCACTTGGCTTCAATGCTTTGCAAATAAGCTGCAAATCTTCAATTTTTACTTCTTGAATTAATTCTTCAATTGTCTTCAAATTTTCAAAATATCTTCAATCACGAACTTCGCATCTTCAAATCTTTATTCCAAATGACTAAATTCATAGTTAAGTAAAAAGTCACTAAAATAGCTCCAAAAAGAGTGAAAAACAATAAGTTTTCACTTTTCTTGTCTTCAAGACCTAAAAACACAAATACTAACAAAATAGGGTAAAAATACATATAAAAATAGTAAAAAGTATATAAAAATAGCTATAAAAACATACATAATTTGAGCTCGATCACCAGGCCTTAAATAAATGATTAATAAGCCCAACAGGAAGTTTTGCTATTAAGAAGAGGAAAGCCCAAGTGACCTCTATTGTGTATTTGGACAGAATTTTCATGGGTAAAGCTTGGTCAAATTAGATTATAAGAATGCAATTTTTTTATCAATGTAATAGGACACCAAGGAATGAGTCTCTCAAAAAGCAATTGTCAAAGCCCAATCAAACATTGTAGTTCCAAGGCCTAAATGAAGACAATGGTATCGTTTATTTTGGCTAAAAGTAAAAGGAAGGTGAATTAAAGCTAAATGAAGGACACGAAACCGAAAAAAGTGATTTTTAACCAACAAATGGCACCACATGCATGGAGCAATGTTCATAACCCTCTTTATTAACCGAACCCTTCTTTGGACTTACTAGTCGGACATGCGATTTATAGAAGAAGAAAGTGATCCACGCATATACAGCCGAAACGAATTCTACAACATTTAATTTTAGATGAATCGAATATCTCATTAAGATTAAAATACGAAACACGTTAAAGGAAAACATAAACACGGTTCACTACATGACATGGCAAAAAATTAAAGGTCATGGTGGTGCTTTTTTTTATTTAAGAATCTAACATTCTGCTCTGATACCATGTAATTTTTACAAATATATATGATTCTCATTGAATAGAATAAAATATATAAAATATTAGCATAGTATGAACATGGGAAAATTTTGTTGAATTTGTAAGTACAAGTTGATTGGTCTGCCTAATACGGAAATATATAAATAGAAAAGAATTAAGTTAATAGAGAATATATTGGAGAAATATATAAATCGACCAATCAAGTTGATTGGCCAATCAAGTTGATTGGTCTGAAAGGGGAGGATGACCGATTCTCTTTTTTCACTTTTTAGTTTAATGAAGTATTTAGTTTAAGAAGATTTAGTTTAAGAGGATTCATGGAGCCTTAATCTAATTAAAGCATTTGTCTTACACTTATGTAAGTAAGCTCTTTTCTGATTATATCATGCATAATCTTGTTAATCGTCTGTTTATGCTGCATAGAGGAATTGGTGAATTAAGATACATGGATACCTTTTCAAAAGCAGTGAAATTTCTTCAGAAGAAGATGAGAATACAAAGCACAAATTTAGTTACTGCAACATTGCTTGGTCTTAACGTTCAATGCCGAGTTTTGTTCTTTCAAATAGGAGGTGAACGAAAATCAGTGCTCTTTGGTGAATGTAGGTTTGCTAGGGGGTTTCAGTTACTGGTAGAGAATAAGTCCGAATTCGAATCTAAGGCAATGTGAGATTATGAAGAGATATTTTGCATTGCAGGTATATGCAAATAAAGCAACCGTGACTAAGACAAGATTGAACCTTAAGCAAACTCACCATGGAAGGGATGGTTCCCCTAGGCGCTTCTGGTCCTTATGTGCCGCGGCAGACACCCCCATGTGGCAGCTCCTGTTCCGAAAGTGATCTATGATAAGACATTGTTTTGTGTTTGCGAAAAAAGAATAGCCTTCGAGAATTGAGAGGAAAGGAGAGTGGAGAAGAACAGGGGGAAATGATTTTTTATTACATAATGATTACAATGGTTATTTATACTTTACAATTGCTAACAGAATTATCAACCGAATTAACAAACAAGTTTAGAATTATTACAATTGCCAAATGTCTCCTTTTACAGAGGAAAAGTAGAGGAAAACGGTATTCTTTGCGGCAAGTGTGCTTGAAAAAATCTGAGAAAGTTAAAAGCTAAGATTTAGTGTAAATCCGAGATTAGCAGAACAATAAGGGAAAACATCACATGGGTTCAGCAGTGCTAAAAAAATGACTAAATTTACAATTTCGAATTGACAACAAACAAAAATATTTCTTTAATAAAATCTGAGACCCACAACTCGTAAATACACACATGCAATCAGTCCGACAATTATAATTATTGATATTAAAGAACAGGAAAAAAGGAAGAGAGTGAAAAAAAGACACTCAAAACACACATGCAACTAAAACCAACAATGTAATAACAGAAACTAAAGAAGAACAGGAAAAAATGAGAGATAGAAGTAAAACCTCTTCAGTAGAAAACTGATAATCTCGGAGGAAACTGAATATTGTTTTAACCAAAAAAAAAGAAAAAAAAAACTAAATATCGTTCGAGAGAGACCGAAAACTGCATTATCCACTTGTATTGAATATTTTGCAACCACATAACCATAACCTACTTTTAGAAACCAAGTATATAATAATAAGTGTAATAAGTATATGATAATACATATACATGTAAATCTCAATTTGGTTCCAAATCTTTTAATAAAATCTCAGTTTGATATTAAGAAAAAGAAAACGATATTTAGTTTTTTTTGTAGTATTAACTCCAAAACCTTATTGCAACAAAATCCTGGAATATCATTCTTCTAAAAAAAATCTAAATGGTTGTTATTCAATTACAGTAACACTTTTGCTGATTTCTGTCTTTAAACATTGATCAAGGTTTTACCGAGGAAGGATTCAATTCATTCATCGAGATCGGGCCAACTGGGTGTGCACTAGACTGGCCCTAATATACATATTTCTTTTATTAGTAGTATTTAAACGCTGCGTTTTAGGTGACTCTCTCTGACCTAAATAATGGAAATAGGAAACAGACTCGTCGTCTTCTATTCGACATTGCTGTAAGCTCTCTCTCCAGGTCTCACTGAGTCGAGGGTTTTACAAATTTAAACCTTTTTTTCTCTTCTTTCTTTATATTTAAATAAAATTTAGCACATTCCCACGCTTGAATTAATGCTTCTTCATCAGGTTCTAAACAAAAGCTCAAATCCATTCAAAATCTCAGCATTTCTTTCGATTTGGAAACTCTGTTTTGAAGTTGGAAAAAATGCTCTCATTGTAAATCCCATTATGGACGTGGAAATGGAGACGTCTCCTAGCTTCTTTGACCCTCAACCTCAAGATCACTCCGCCAGGAAATTGAACTTCACTCGGTTCTATTTTTATTTTACATAGAAAACAATCAACGATAATAGTTCAACATTAAAGAAAGTGTTAAGATAATGCTGATTTGTAATCGTAGGTAGCTTTGAAGAAGAGCACATTTATAGAGGCAAGCAATGCCAAGAAAAAGAAGGGGAAAAATCAAACGGTGCTTAGTAAGTAATGACAGCAAGCAGGCTGCAAGCCTAATAGCAGTGACTATAAGTCTATAACTACTACTAACTAAAGATAAATAGTCATTTTTAGCAGGTTACTTAGTAGACAGTCCGGTAATGTCACGGGGTTGTAATATTTGAAAATGATCAGTTAAGTCCAAATGTGCCATCAGAAGCCAGACATGGGTTGAAAGCTGCCCTCCTCGACTCAATTGTTGTCTGTGTTGACTTCCATCGCAATGGCTCGTAGCATGAGCAAGCATTTCCACCCATGCATCAGCAATTAAGCTCCCTTTCTGCCATAAAATCAGTAGCAACATAAATTCACTAATAAGATGTCAAGTTCCAAGATAGGGAGAGTAGGGAGATGATTTTTTTTAACCAGCCTATCATATGCATCAACTTTGTTTTTTGGTGGTTCTGGTGTTGCAAAAATCAATGACTTCAGCGCAAGTGTCTTCAAGCTGGTAACATTGAAGAATAATTAACTAGCAAATGCAGCATATACCTTGACATGAGAATGCTCATTTTGCGCTTTGCTTTATTGGCCTCTGTTGATTCCTCCAAGTGATAGCAGATATCAGTAGCAATGTGCCAAATCAAAATTCTTTCATCAAATCCTTTCTCCACGCTCCATTTCAACTCAACATGACCGTAAATTTCAACTGCAAATTTTTGTCTGCTTACATCCGAGGTGTCATGAAGTGTTGTTGCTTTAAGTCTCTCTTTGAGATGCTTGAATATCCATTCTTTCAAGCTGTTTGATATGACATCTTTAGTTACATATCTCTTCTTTTCTTGCTTTTCCACCATGCCTAAGAACTTGAAAAGTTTCAAAACTCTATGGCAGAACTGGGGTTTAACTTGACTTAGGATTGGCTTGTAAATCATTGGTTTTACATATCTCTTCTTTTCTTTTCTTGCTTTTCCTTTTTTATTTTCAATTTATTTATTTTCATTTGGGATTTGTAATAATTTAGTAATTTAGTAGATAAGTAAAGTAGACTATAATCACATGCATATCATGTTTAATTGCAATTAATTATAACTGTTTTCATTTCATGCCACCATTATCTGTCTCGATTAATAAAGGGGTGTTTTCAGCTATGACGGGCAAGTCTCGAGTAAAGGTGCGAGGGCACGACCTCTCGGGATTTTGCCCCGAGATTGATTGGTCTTCACGAATATCCCTGGAGGACCGGGCTAGGTTCGTGAAGGTCAATTCAAGTAAACTCCTTTTTATTAATCAACTAATAAAACCGGACTTTGCATTCATCATTTCATATATGCATTAGTTAAAATTTAGGTCAAGATTTGAAAAAAAGATTTGAAAAAAAAGAAGGAAAATGAAAAATGAAAACGAAAAAAGGAAAATCAAAAAATTAAAAGATGTAATAAAAATGGGTTTTGCCAAAAAAATGTTTTCAAAAGAACCATGTTCTCTTATCAGTTTTCAAAAGTAATTAAAATTGGTAATCAAAAGTTTTTAAAGACTTAAACAGTGGTTTTTTCAAAATTCAAATCAGGCTTGGTTTCAGGATTAGTAATCAATAAAAAAGGAAAAAGTTTTCCAAAAAGATAAAAAGAGAAGGTTTTCTCGCCATTTTTAGGGGAATTAAAACGGAGGTTTTCAAAGCAAAATAAAAGACTTTAAAAACAAAATAGAAAAAGTTTTGTCACAGCATTTTCAAAATTTCTTCCCGGTGCGAAAGATTCAACAAGAGAACAGACAGTGAAAGAGAATCGAAACAGAATTGATCAATGGTGGTTTGATCATATTCTTCGAATTCTCGACATGGGTTTTAAAAAATGATTTTCTTTTCTTTTATAACCCTTTCTGATAATAAACAAAGATTAAGATAAAAGCAACCTTTAATATTAAACCCATTAGATTTAGTTTAGACTAGAGGTACCGTCGTTCGACGGGCGTTGTGGGGGTGCTAATCCTTCCCCACACGTAACCGACTCCCAGACTCGGGTTTTGTTACGCAGACCGTAGTATTAGACTTAGTGTGTCCGTCGTCAAGCATGGTCCATTAGGTCTAGAAATCAGTAGGTGGCTAATCACACCTAGGCAAAAAAGATTAGTGGCGACTCCTCTTTTTTCCAAAGTCGTTTCCATAAGGTTCCCCGGACCCGGACGTTTCGACAGCTTGGCGACTCCGCTGGGGACTTTAGAGAGTCAGGCCTCATATAGTCTAATCAAGATCTAGGGTTTAATAAAATGGTTGCGTGTTTTTTTTTGTTGTCTTTGTTTTGTATCTTTATTGCTTTTCATGTATATATCTGTTTTCTACACCCATATCTTGTGTTGTTTCTCTTATTTTCTTGTTGTGGTTAGTTACTAGGTCTGCCAGGTGTAGTTTTAGGGTAATGGTAAGTCGTTCCTTCACACACTTCACTATTTGCATTCATGCATTGAGATCGCCTCAGACCCGGGCATATCCTAGATTTGGGAGGTATAATAGCAAGCCTTCGTGGGACTCGTTTGTCCCCGTGTAGGTTGTGCGAAAAACCTCCACCCAAGGAAATTCTATTGGTCCAGCAATGGATACTAGTGGGGTTAAATTGGGAACCTTTTAGGTGAAGCCTCACCCAGCATATAGTAGAGCGGCTTCCAAACCTAGGTAAAGACAAACCCGTGAGGATGAGTGTATTGGGTACACAGAAGGAACGTCTCTTACCCTTACCTATCTCCTTTTTCAAAGCAATAATATGAACCGTAGAATGAGTAAAATGATTACTCGCCATAATGAGACCAACCCTCCCCAAAATGGACCCAGGTCCAAATTTTTCAAAGAAAATTCTCGTTTTTATGAATAAGGGGATTGTTTTTGAAAGTTTTATTCGTTTCAGTCATTCCTTTTTCGTATCTATACTGACATTGCTCTTTTGGCTTCTTGTATTGTTTTTCTTTGTTCGCCGCATTCTTTCCATGCATTCATAGGTCGTTGTATAATGTCAGAAACTAGAGGAACGAATTTGATGACAAAAGTGGGGGGCCACGTGTCCGGAGGTTACAGCTGAGGTGTTGGGTACAAATGGTGTGAATCAAGATTCAGTTCAGACGGATACCGGGATGACTTTTGAGATGGAACTTCCGTCCATGGGTAGTATGGACATTCGGCAGAATGATTTGAGGGAGCTAGCTAAGTTGTGGGGAGAGCTACCGGATAAGGAGGGTTTTTGCTTAAGGCCATGAATGGGAATGTTATGCTTAAGGCCATGATTCATCGATGGGATCCAGCATATCGGTGTTTTGTGTTTAATGAGGTAGACGTGACTCCTACCGTGGAAGAGTATAGTGCATTGTTGTTCCCTGGGAAGGCAATTACTCGCAAGGTCTATTGGAGAAGTTTTAATTATCAGCCACGCAAGAGGCTTCCGGCCATCATTGGAGAAAAGTTTGCAGAGATTAAGAATGAGATAAAGAAGCTGAGTAACAGGACTAAAGGTTTACTGGCCAAGTATCTTTTGGGCAAGGCAAAAGAGCATGTCAAGGATGAGAGGGGGCACAAGCTAGTGGCGTTACTGATTTATGGATTAGTTCTTTTCCCCTCAGCTCCAGGATATGTAGATGAGGTGCTGCTACACGTATTCGATCAACATGAGCATGGGTTTGAGATTGCACCCGCAGTACTAGCAGAAACAATGCGATCTTTGAACTTCTGTAGGCTCAAAGGGAAGGGCAGGTTTCAGGGGTGTGCGCAGTTATTATGCATTTGGATGAGGAGCCACATCCGCACAGTGAAAAGGGTATTTACTTTAGTGTCCATCCCGGGAGGCAATCCCATAATTGAGAGTACTAAGATGGAACTGCAGGAGAAGAATATGGAAGAGTGGAAAGACTGGTTCGGGTCATTGAAACATCGTATGGTAGAGTGGGTGCCGAGTTGGATGCCAGTGTCTCAGCCTGTTATGTCCTGTGGATGGGAGACTTGGATGTTGTTAATGGGACCATTCGGGACGACAACATATGCACCTTTGATGGTTCAGCAATAATATGGGTCAGAGCAGTTTATACCTCCAATGCAAGGGCTGAATATTGTTGATATCGAACATACGGGAGAAGAAGAAATCGCCGAAGCCCGGCGCTTGGCCAAGAGATGGAGGGATTCGAAATGGGAATATGTGTCGAAAGACAGAGCGTATGCAGCCCGCCCATCAGAGGCATACATTGCCTGGCATAGGGAAAGGGTGGAAAGTAGGATACTTCCGCTTCCAAAGAGGATCCCGAATTACAAGTTGGGAGCTGATAATGAGGATGAGATCATGAGGCTAAAGTTTGAGAATCAGAGACTTCGAGAGGAGAAAGTGCTTCGGGAATTGGAGGACAAGTACAATACTGAAAAAGATGAATGGGAGAAGAAGCGGAAGAGAATGGAAGAAGATGCAGTTAGATTGCGGGAGGAGTTAGAGCGGGCCCAAAAGAAGAATACTGGGGTTGTGCAGAAACTTCAGAAGGAGACAGAAAGGGCAGAGTTTTGTGGGAGTCTGAACAAGAAGATTGATCAGTCAAGAAACATATTCAGGAAAAGGGCAATAGAGTTGAAAAGGAGGGAAGTTCCAATTGCTGTTAAAGTTTCCGAGTATGCTGCACTTGAGCAAGAGAAAGAAGAAATAGAGGGTAGATTTCAGAGTCTCAGAAAGGAGTTTGAAGAAGAAAGAGACTTAAGCAACAACTTGGCATCCTTAATCAGACGTCAGAATGAGGAGATTAGGGCACTCAAGGAAAAGGAGATGGAACTTACTAGCGCCAATGAAAGGTTCGCCGCCCTGACAGCTGAACTTGAAGCTAAAAAAGGAAGAATTGTCGAGCAGGGGGTACAGACAGCATTACGGGATGCCGAGCACAGGGTTCAAGTCAAAAATCTAAATGCTGAGATTGTGCGCTTGGGAGAGTTAGCGCAGACATGAAAGGATGACTTCGACGAACTCAAGTGGGAACACCTACTATACAAGCTTAAAGTGAGGGAATTGAAAGACAATTGGGTTTTCATCGAACAAAGGCTTTACAAGTGGGAAGATGGTTACCACGCCCGCACTAACCAGCTATTAGAATTACAAGCACATATCCGGGCAGGGGTAGCGAAAGCTAAGGAGATCAGGAGTGAGTTTCAGAAGATTTGCAGCCAGGCGAGACCTAGAAGGCCGGAAGAAGAAGGAATTTTGGATTGTCTAGAGATGGTGATTCATCTCTTCGGGGATTTCATTAGAGCTTACAAGGACATATCCCTGAACGAACACTGCGATAGGCGCATGCTGGAGACGTCAACAGATGAGGTTTGATGGTGTATTGTCCAAAGGATGTGGTAGTGTAATAAAATAGTCAATGAACAATGTTTGGTGATATGACTAAGTTTGGAGAGCTGTGGTGTACTAAACTCTGTTCAAATCCAAGTACTTTTGTTTCATATATTATATGGCGATTCTTGCATTTCATGATTTTATGTCATTCCCACTTTTGTATTACGTTACATAGATGTCATTCTCATATCATCACATGATTCATAATGCCAGCGCGAAGGAATTTTGGTATGCCAAGGGGGGCCGGCCAAGCAAAATTATGGATACGGAAGGCAGAATTTGTAAAGCTTCCCCGTGAGGATGGGGGAATTTTACAAATTATTGACTTGCGGGGCATTCATTCATTCATATTCATTAATAAATGATTTGATTCAAGATTCTAATCAGTAATTCTAATAATAAAGGTGTCAAGATAGCGCGACCTAAAAAGCAACATCAACAGACTCGACGGTATAATACTAGAGCTAGTACTAGAAAAATGGACGAGCAAGCTGCAGAAATTCAGAGACTGAAAGAAGAGTTAGCACGCCGAGATGAAGGCGAAACGCCAAGAGGAAGCTGTGAATACTCAGATGGAACAGATGTGGGGTATGTTAATGCAGTTGATGAAGGGGAAAGGTTTGCCAGAAGGTACTTAGAATGTGGAAGATCCGACGGGAGGATTACCCATGGCAAGTTTAGGGATAACTGGAGCGGAAACTGAGAATACCAATCCTTTTGCGTTCCCTCTTGTGTCTGGTAGCACATTATTCTTTTTCCCGCCATCAACGGGAATAGCTGCCAGACCTGCTGTGTCTGATGTTCCAATGTCTAGCGGCATGCGGTATGTGTACTCACCACTATCAGGGGTGGCGGCTAGACCAACGGTTTCTGATACTTTGATGTCTAGTGGGGCACAGTTTATCTTCTCACCACATATAGGGACGGCAACTGGGACTTCTAATCCACTTCATCCAAGGTCTAATGCTGGCATCTTTACTGCACCTACGTCATCACAACAGGACTATTCTTACCTATTTACACCAGGGGTAGCCTCTACTAAGCCCGTTGACTTAACAGGGGAAGGTAGTCTGAAGAAAGGGGCGGAAGAGGAGAAATTTTGGCTGAAGATCGAAGGCAGAATAGAGGATAGACTGAAAAGTGTGAATGGAATTCAAGACTTTGGGATTCCTAATATTGCAAGTACTGCAATGGCACAAGGGGTAGTCATCCCTTCGAAATTCAAGATGCCAGAATTTGAAAAATACGATGGAATGAAGAATCCTAGGGATCACGTGATCAGTTTTCAGAACAAGATGGCCCCCTTTCAATTGATGACAAGTTCCTAATGTACAGTTTCATGTTTAGCTTGACCGGTTCGGCAGTTACTTGGTACAATGAACTTGATCCGAAAAGCATTCAGAGTTAGAGTGACATGAGAAAGGCCTTTGTAGCGCACTTTAGGTACTTGATGGAGTTGGCACCCACTAGAGACACTCTGACAAATATGTCGAGAAAACCTGATGAATCGTTGATGGCTTTTGATCAGCGTTTCAGAGAGGTAGCCTTGTTAGTGCCTGGACTCCCGGAAAGGGAAGTGAATTCTTTATTCCTGAGAACCCTGCCTAGGGAGTATTTTAGGGTGTTATTCCTGAGGATTACAGAATCCTACTCGAGCCTAATTGTAATTGGGGAAGCTATGGAAGCTGCGATTAAGGGAGGAAATTTAGATGAACCGGGTGATCATACTAGGAAAGGACAAAAGAAGAAGGAAGGGGAAGTGCATTTAGTGGGGGAAACAGATTACAGACCCAGGAACCAAGGGCAACATTACTATCAGAGGAATTATGGGTGCAATTATCAACCTCGTGGATACTACCAATACCTGACAAACCCTCACTACGCTCAGCATTCCGGGGATATCAGTGATGTTGGCAGTACGCCTTTCCATCCAAGGCCCCAAAACCAACGCCCTAGCGCGCCTCTAGCTATTCAACAGAAAAACCCAGCAAGTTGGCCTGGAGGAAAAGACCCGATAAAGGAAAGAATCCCAATCGACCCGATCCCATACACTTATACTGAGCTCTTACCTCAGCTATTGCAACAAGGTTTAAGACACCCAAGACCACAGTGGTACAACGCCAATGCTCATTGTGAGTATCACTCGGGGGGTCGAAGGACATGCTACTGAAGATTGTTTGAGGCTGAAATACACTGTACAGGATTTGGTGAGATCAGGGAAGTTAAGCTTCGCAAATGCTACTCCAGCTAACCCGTTACCTAATCATGGTGTGAATCAGGTGGGGGCAATTGAAAGGCATGAAACAGTCAAAAGTCGGATTCAAGAAGTGGTTACCACGATGGCAACAGTATATAAAGCTTTAATAAAGGCAGAGATGATAGTCCCGGGAGAATTTGGAGGGGAGGAAGCGAATGAGGTATGCCCCTATCATGGTTTGGGGCATGGGATTCAAGAATGTTGTGATTTCAAGAAGAGAGTTCAGAGCTTGATGGATGAAGGAAAGATGGAATTTTATGTAGAGAGCAAGGAGAAGGAGATCGATGTTATTATTGAAGAGCATGTTCAACCGTTCATACCAGCTCCGCCTAAGGTCCAACCTCAGCCATTTATACCGGCTCCGCCCATGAGTTCACCCCAACCATTTGTGCCCAGGCCACCAACAGTTTTACCATCTCATATGCAAAAGCCAGTAGCATCTGTGGTTGTGGAACCCCCACAACCATTTCCTTATACAGATAGCCACCAAGTGCCGTGGAACGTATGATTTCAGTGCGACTACACCATACGGGGAGGGCAGTTCGGCTAATGTAACAGGTGTAGGTAGAATGACTAGAAGTGGAAGGGTTTACTCGCCAGAAATGGCTGAATCAGCTCAGAGGAGGAAGGATGATACGGTGATTCCAGAAACTAGTATGAGAGAATCAGAGGAAGTATCTAGGCCGAGAGAAAAAGAAGTTGTCGAGAAGCCAGTTTCAGAGCATGAGGAATGTGAGTTTTTGAAGATTATTAAGTAGAGCGAATACCGTGTAATCGAGCAGTTGAACAGGTTGCCGGCAAGAATCTCTATTCTCAGTTTGCTATTGAACTCTGAGGCACATCGAAAAGCGTTATTGAAGGTGCTAAATCAGTCATATGTATCTCAGAACATCAGTGTCGCTGACCTGGATCATATGGTGGGCAATATATCAGCACATGGATTTATCGCCTTTGGAGAGAGGGATATCCCGAAGGGGATGAGGAACAGCATAAAAGCCTTACACTTCACTGTCAGGTGCCAAGATGTTAGTGTGGGCAATGTCTTGATTGACAATGGTTCGGCCTTGAACATTTTACCAATCAAGATGTTGAAAAGGTTGCCGGTGGATGAGGCTCGTATTCAAACTAATCACCTGATTGTGAAAAGCTTTTGATGGCACTAGGAGGAGTGTCATAGGAGAGGTGGAGATAACCATAGAAGTAGGTTGAGTGCCATTTCCCCTAATGTTCCAAGTACTAGACATACAACACCCATCCTACTCATGCTTGTTGGGAAGACCGTGGATCCATCAGGCAGGGGCTGTTCCATCCACTTTACATCAAGTGGTGAAATTCCTTACCCCAGAAAAGTTTGTTGAAGTCAAAGGAGAGGAAGATTATGTGGTGGCGAGTACAACTGGCTTTTCCTAGTTTGAACCGCCAGAGGGGTCATATGAATGTTCCTTCAGGACTTTTGAAGTGGCAGAGGTCATCCCCAAAAGCATGATGGACTACTCAGTTATGAGTATCAGGTGTATGATGAAGAAAGGGTTTGAGGAAGGGAAAGGTTTGGGAACAAAATCGCAAGGTGCCACACAGTCTGTTGAAATACCGGCACATGAGGGCCCTTTTGGGTTGGGGTTTAAGCCAACTGCTAAGGATTGGGCAGAAGCTGAAGAAAGGATAAATAAAAGGAAGCTGGCAAGGATGGGACACAGGGTAGACGAGGAAAAGATGAAGTTCCCGCCTTTGTTTGAAACTTTTAAGTCAGCCGGTTGGGTCAACAAAAATACACCCGAGGAAGAGTCAGAGATTGAAGGAAAACTGCAGAATTTGGATATCAATGTTGTTTCTAGTGATGCCCAAGAAGAGGATGATTGTCCCTGGATCCGTGAGTTAGCTCCAGGAGAAACTCTGAACAACTGGGTCGAGTATGAAAGAGCTATCTTTGTTGATGATTCAGAAATGTAATTAATCTTTTATCTTTAAGTACTAAATACCACCTCAATAATGTCTATGACAATACCATGTTCTAGTTTTCATTTCAAAAATATTAAACTATTTTACGTTCACTATCTTTCTAAGCAATGAAGTCCACTTTGAAAAAGTTTTATTCATATATTTTCTTTTACTCCCTATTTGTTTTTGCATTCTCATTTTCATTTCTTACTCATTCATTTATATTATTATATTTTCTTCCCTTGGTATATATATATATATATCTTGTTGCACTCGTTCTTAGGCCGACTGACGATGAATGCGAAGACGCTCGTGGCGAGCCGGGGTTCGACTTCGAAAAATCGGTTTTTGCTGACGAACACGACGATGATTACATTGAGGATTAGGCCTTAACCCCAGACCTTTTGAGACTGGTAGAACAGGAGGAAAAGCAGATACTGCCTCATAAAGAACCCACTGAATTGGTTAATTTAGGGACAGAAGAGGAGCCTAGGGAAGTTAAAATTGGTACCATTTTGTTGGAGAAAGATAGACAAGAGCTGATAGATTTGTTGAAAGAATATGCTGGTGTGTTCGCATAGTCGTACCAGGACATGCCAGGTTTAGATCCAGGAGTTGCAGTGCATAAGTTACCTATCAGACTAGACTGTAAGCCGGTTCAGCAAAAATTGAGGAGAATGAAGCAGGATATGTTGTTAAAGATCAAGGAAGAAGTCAAGAATCAGCTTGATGCAGGATTCCTGGATGAGGCTAAATATCCAGAGTGGCAAGCAAATATAGTCCCGGTACCCAAGAAGGACGGAAAAGTGAGAATGTCTGTAAACTATCGAAAATTGAACCGAGCCAGTCCAAAGGACAATTTTCCTCTACTTCACATTGATGTTCTAATAGACAACACTGTTGGGTATTCATTGTTCTCTTTCATGGATGGATTTTCGGGATACAATCAGATAAAGATGGATCCAGAAGATCGGGAAAAGACCGCGTTTGTCACAGCATGGGGGGTGTTTTGCTACAAAGTTATGCCATTTTGGTTGAAGAATGCCGGGGCAACGTACCAAAGGGCCATGGTAAATCTTTTTCATGATATGATGCACAAAGAGATTGAAGTGTATGTGGATGATATGATTGCTAAAACTCGATCAGTGGAAGAGCATATAGTGAATTTAAGAAAGCTCTTTAAGAGACTCCGAGAATTTCAGCTTAAGCTTAACCCGGCAAAATGTACCTTTGGAGCTGCTTCAGGGAAGCTGCTCGCATTCGTTGTTAGTGAAAAAGGGATTGAGGTAGACCCAGACAAAGTAAAAGCCATACAGAATTTGCCCCCACCAAAGAATCAAAAGGAAGTTAGAGGATTTCTGGGTAGGTTGAATTACATTGCTCGCTTCATTTCTCAACTGACAGCAAAGTGCGACCCGATTTTTAAATTGTTAAGGAAGAAGAGTCCAGGAGAGTGGGATGAGGAATGTCAGGTGCTTTCGATAGAGTTAAGGAATATCTATCTAACCTGCCAGTGTTAGTGCCACTAGTGAGGGATAGACCGGTAATTTTATACTTAACGGTCCTGGAGAACTCAATGGGATGTGTATTGGCACAACAAGACGAGACTGGAAAGAAAGAACGAGCCATTTATTACCTGAGCAAGAAATTTACTGATTAAGAATCCAAGTATTCAGATCTGGAAAAGGTGTGTTGTGCACTCGTTTGGGCAGCTCATAGATTAAGGCAGTACATGCTTTATCACACTACTTGGTTGGTCTCTAAATTGGATCCGATTAAGTACGTGTAAAAGCCAGGCTTATCAGGCAGAATAGCTAGATGGCAGTTCTTATTGTCTGAATATGATATAGTATATGTGTCTCAGAAAGCAATTAAGGGGAGTGCTATAGCAGAATTCTTAGCTGACCGAGCAGGCAAGGATTATGAGCCAATACCTTTTGATTTTCCAGATGAAGATTTGATGGCCATATGCCAAATAGAAGAGGCAAGAGAAGAGGAAGAAGTATGGAAGATGAATTTCGACGGGGCATCGAACCTGTCAGGACAAGGGATAGGTGCAGTATTGATATCACCTGAGGGTGATTATTTCCCAGCAACAGCTCGATTAGGATTCCCTGCCACAAACAACGTGTCAGAATATGAAGCTTGCATTTTGGGGGTTAAAATGGCTTTGGACAGAAAAGTAAAGAAATTGGAGGTTTATGGTGATTCAGCCTTGGTAATTTATCAAATGAAAGGAGAATGGCAAACAAGGGAGCCGAGGTTGATCAAATATAGGGATTACTTGGTGGAGTTAATCAAGCCATTTGAAAAGATCGTATTCCACTATTTGCCCCGAAAAGATAATTAGTTGGCAGACGCATTAGCAATTCTCGCGTCAATGTTTAAACTGGGAACACATACTGAGCTTCAGTCAATCCAAGTTTAGATGAAAGATTCCCCAGCACATGTGATGAGTGTGGAGGATGAAGTAGATGGGAATCCATGGTATTTTGATGTCCTCCAGTACATCAAATACCAAAGATATCTAGGACATGCTACAGAAAATGACAAAAGGGTGATCAGAAGAATGGCGGTCGATTATCTACTAGAAGGAGACACGTTATACAAGAAAAGTCGTGACCAAACGTTGCTTAGATGTGTAGGTTCAACAGAAGCCAAGAGGATTATAGAAGAAGTGCACAGAGGTTTATGTGGGAGTCATGCCAGTGGGCACAAGATGGCGAGGCAGATTATGAGAGCAGGTTATTATTGGTTGACATTGGAAACCGATTGTATCAAATATGTCAGAAGATGTCGTGAGTGTCAAATTTACGCAGATCAAATTCATATGCCTCCAAATCCATTACATGTAATGTCAGCTCCATGGCCGTTCTCAATGTGGGGAATGGATGTGATCGGAGTTATTAACCCCAAGGCTTCAAATGGGCACAGATTCATATTGGTTGCAATCGATTACTTTACCAAATGGGTTGAGGCAGCTTCATACGCAAGTGTTACTCAAGCAGTGGTCACTAAGTTCATTAAGAAAGAGATTATCTGCCGATATGGGTTGCCGGAGAAAATTATTACTGATAATGCATCCAACTTGAATCAGGGATTAGTAGAAGAAACCTGCAAGGAATTTAAGATTGTGCACAGTAATTCAACCATTTATAGGCCTAAGATGAATGGTGCAGTGGAAGCAGCCAATAAAAATATCAAGAAGATTGTGGCGAAGATGACTGAAACATATAAGGATTGGCACGAAAAGCTTCCTTTTGCTCTTCATGCTTATCGGACTTGTGTTAGGACCTCAACTGGGGCAACTCTGTACTCTTTAGTATATGGAATGGAGGCAGTGGTACCAATTGAAGTAGAAATACTGTCCATACGGGTATATCGAGAGACTAAATTGGAAGAGTCTGAATGGGTTCAAGAGAGATATGATCAGCTCAATTTGGTCGATAAGAAAAGGTTAACGGCTTTATGTCATGGTCAAATGTACCAAAAGAGGATGGAACGGGCATTTAACAAAAAAATACGCCCGAGAGAGTTCAAAGAAGGAGATTTGGTACTGAAAAAGATCATACCAGAACAGGGTGACCCAAGGGGCAAATGGGCACCAAATTGGGAAGGCCCATTCGTGGTGAAGAAAGCATTTTCCGGTGGAGCATTAATTTTACAAGAGATGGATGGCGAAGAGTTTCCCAGACCCATCAATTCTGATGCAGTCAAGAAATACTATGCCTAAAAAAAATGGGCCTAAAACAGAAAGAGGTTGCAAAAAGAAAGAAAAAAGAAAAAACTGAGCCTAAAAGAGAAAGAGGCTGCAAAAAGAGAAATGAAATATAAAGAGGGATCTAAGTTGAAAACCCGCAAAGGGCGGCTTAGATCTATTGGGGGTCACTTGAGTCGAAAACCCAAAAAAGGGCGGCTTAACGTGAAGGATGGAGAAGGGGGAACTTGAGTTGAAAACCTGCAAAGGGCAGCTCAAGTAGGAGGATGAAGAGGTATGGGTTGTGGGCAATTGTATTTCAGGAAAGTTTCTTAAGGTCAAAAGGGTAAAGGTCTGGTCCAGACTGAGTTGGGTAAGGCAACATCAAAGCCAGTTTTGAAGAACCCTCGGTAAACGTCACAAAACTGTCGTCGGAGTATTCATCGACACGAGGTTCTATCTCTTCAGCATATTCTTATTAGTATATATATGCATTAAATTCCTTGTTATATAAGTTTATTTCTTTTTGTTGTACATATCTCTTTATTAATGAAACCTCGAAGTTTTAGCAAAACTTATTTTCTTTTTGCATTACATTTTTATAAGTAGGCATCGGTTTTCTTTCAAAAATTTACTAAAAAAACAGACATGGGAATGGTCGCTTTCAATTGTTCAAGAGGGGGTATTAGTAAAAGGTGTAAGGAAACATAAAATCATCACTTGAGGAAGAGAGCTCAAAAGGAATATGGGCAAATGAGTGATAGGAATATGGGAGCAGAAGTGTTGAAGAAATCAAGATAAGTAGTAGGGGAGGATTTGAGAGAAGAAAATATCAGGGCAAGAGATTAAGCGGTGCACAAGGAAGGCAAGCGTGATCACAGATTAATTTGGCAAAGAAGATATAATCAAACTAAACCATATACATATTGCATCACACTTTTCATCAGCATACGACATTACATAAACATCTAGCAATACATTATCATCCTAACTTGCATCAAGGCATACTTTTCAAAGAAATTTTCAGGGAATTAGATGACTCGGTGTAGCATCCTTAAAGACAGATTCGGTGAGCTCGGTGCAGCATATTTTCAAACAGATCATGGTCATTCGGTGAATCAAGTTAATGCGGTGCCTTACTTCTTCAAAGTCAGATTCGGTGAGCTCGGTGCAACATATTTTCAAATAGATCATGGTCCTTCGGTGAATCAAGTTAATGCGGTGCATTTCTTCAAAGTTGAATTTGGTGAGCTCGGTGCAGCATATTTTCAAATAGATCATGGTGATTCGGTGAATCAAGTTAAGGCGGTGCATTTCTTCAAAGAAAGGAAGTCAGTGAGCTCGGTGAAGCACATTTTCGAACAGTTCAGAATGATCTGGTGGGTCATTATTTCTTCAAGATTTGATTCGGTGAATCAGATTGGTTTAAGGCGGTTTTTCCTCAAACTTTCAGTTAACTAGGTTTTTGCAATTTCCAATAAAACGGGTGTCCATGTCTTTGCGCACTTCCTAACTTTCGGACAGTATACAAACTACTCCTTTGCACACTTCCCGATAGTTAGAAAGCGCACAAAGAGGGGCAGCTGTAGACACCCGTTTTTGTCCTATATCCTTCAATTTATTTTGTTATTTGGCATTAGGGTCACCTAGAGGCATTTTGGTCATCTTTACACTAAAGGAATTTTTGGTCATTTGCACATTCAGGGGCATTTTAGTCATTTTAAGTTCACCTTTAATTTAGATTAGCTAATTCAATTTTTTAGTTATCTAAATTGCATTTGAAAAACCCAAAAAATTTTTAATACGCACCTTTGGCATTTTTGCATATTTCAGGGCTTAGCTCCGTTTAATTTTGTTGCATTTTAATCTTTTATTTAAATCAATTTTGTTCCTTAAATTGCAATTAGGGGGCATTTAGATCAATTCTTAATTTAAAAAATATATTTATGTAATTTTGTTCATATTTAATTCGATTAGGATCATAATACAAATTGCATTGAAAAATCACAAAAATTAGTTTTATTTTTCATTTATTTGCCTACATCACATTTTACAACATACAAAAAAAAAAGAAGAGAGAGTTTTCCATTCACATTTAAATTTTTAGTTTAACTTGGTCACGTGGGCACCAAAAATTGCATTTTACATTATCAATTTTGGGATAATTTTGACTTTAGCGTTATGTGCCACATTCTGCCATGTGTAATACAAAGGAGAAGGGTTTGCTTATGTATCTTTGTACAAGGTTGGTTACAAGAGATCAAATGCCACTTATGCCACGAAAAGCGCTCCACCAGAGCTCACTCTTCAATATTTTTCAACCTTCAGGAATAAAACCTTCTTAGCCCATAATTTCTTACTTGCTTCAGACCTTGTTAGGGCGAGCATGTTGCAGATATTAGGCAATTTAGACGAATCAAGCTTCTTGATGCCAAGATCTACCCTGCCACCGAAAGACTCAAAATTTGTATTCGAGGGACAAAGATTTTGGGAGGTTCAAGTTTGCCGAGGAACAAAAGGTTACGGAGTTTTTCCAAGACTTGAGTTTACATGGAGACCTGTCAAATGAGGCAAGAGCATCCATTTCTTTTCAAAAAGCACCCATGCTCACATATTCATCTTTGCAAAAACAAACAAAACTCTCAAAAAACGGAGCAGACAATTTGGAAATTAAAGGCAGCATCTCAGCACATAGGCAATAAGGAAAATTACATGCTGAGCTGCAAACAGAAACAGAGGATTTAGACTAAATGACAGTTGCAATCAAGTCCGTGGAGAGTCAAGCAGCAGCAAGAGCAAACACCAACAATAAGGCAATTATGAGCAAGGGCAATTCAGTGAGCAAGAGAAGGGAATTTCACAAGTTCACGCAAGCACACCCAAGTCCATGGCCGTACAAACAATCATACAACAAAACTCACATTTTGCAGCATTGATAAAAGAAAAAAACGACTGAGCCTATCAACATGGCATGGATCCAAAAGAGCTCAAATCAGCAAGGGGTGCTCTCAGTTAATATCAGGGTTGAGCCGGCACACATTAAGCCGAGTCAATTACAAAGTAAGGCTGAGGAGAGGGACAATACCATGTTATCACTGGTAAAAGCAGAGTGAGCAATGAGTTCATGAAGCATTTTAGGTGTTTTGCAAGGCAGCAAATTCTCACCCAAAGTTCAAAAAGAGTGACATGGCATATCATTTTTACAAAAAGAAATATACCTTAGCAGGGGATTTATTGGTCAAAAGTCAGCACCAAAAGCCATCGCGGATGGACTCCAAGCAATTTTCATCTAGCCACCTCAGCGTCTCACCCTCGCCATTCCTTAAACAGGCTCTGCAAAAAGACAAAACAGAGAAACGGAATCGGTTGGGCAATTGGTAAAATGCAAATTCAGTTTTCAAAGGATAAAACCTCACTTGACAGTTGTATTCACTGACTCATAACCCCGATCCCTTGCAAACAGAAAATGGCACATGCTAAAAATCAAAAAAACGGGGAAAATAAAAAATCAAAATACGGTTAGAGGAGATAAGAATAAAAATTAGGGTTTTGAAGAGGAAGGATATATACCCCTCTTTCCGCCTCCTCTGGTACGGATTCTTGGAGGATTTTTAGAGAGAGAAACGATTGGAAAGGGAATTAGGGTTCCTCTGTTTTTTTTTTCTTTTCTTTTCTTTGAAAATTAAAAAGCAAAAGGGAGAAAACTAGAGCAAAGAAAGGAACTTACAGTAAATCAAACGAGTAGATCCTTTGGATTGGCTCAAAGATCACTTCAACTCCTTGGCTCTTGTTTTTCTGAAGTTGCAAAATCGACTTCCTTTTTGTGATCTTTTGAGAGGTGTTGGGTTTCAAAAATGGGTATTGTAAATCTGAGGTCGATTAAGTGAAAAGGGATCTGTTTGAACGAGTTTTGGAGAAGGATCAGAGGATAGCAGACTGGGTTTTTCCTGTTGCGTGTCGAGGAAGAAGGGAGGCGAGGAGGAAGAAGGTGACGTGATTAAAAGGAGCCTCTTTTGGCAAAACGGTGTCGTCTTGAGCCGGTAATATTCCTATTTTCGTCGATTTAGTCCCGTTGATCTTGATTCATATTTTGTTTGCTTCAATCTGGTATTTTTGGTTGCTGCCTTAGTTAACTTGGGACTCATATTACTGGATTAATCAATTTAGGGCCTAATTATTTACTTTTGGGAAATAAATGACTTAAATTTGTTAACTTTTGTTTATAAATAGGTGAGTTTTAGGATTTAAGTGTTTATTTGTTTAAATTTAGGGTATTTAGTTTAAAGATGGAATTTTTTAAATTAAAGTTAATTAGTAAAATGCTAAAGCTTAGGTCTTTGTGTCATATGTCAAGTTTTAGGCTAAAAATTGCATAATTAGGATTAATTTAATGTTTGAGGAGTTGTCTTTAAAATGAAATGGAAGTCTTGGGTCTAAAAGTTGATTCTTTTTAAGTTCGTAATTAGTTCAAAGTAATTCCTTGATCTCATTCTTAAGTTTATTTCAATTGGAAAAGTCAAAACTTTGGTTCAAAGTTTGAGGGTTCAAACTAAAATTAGCTTTGAAACATGGGCATTTAGCCACTTTTGAGCTAGTTGTAATTTGAAAATTATGGCTTTGAATTAAATATTTGATTCTTTAAATTGAAACTAATTTAAGAAAGGGGTTGATGAGTTTATTTGGATTAATTCTAACTTAAAGAAAAAAGTATAATATAGCTTTGGATAAGAGTTGGATTCCTTTTAGGTTTGAGTTAATTAAAAAGTAGATTTAAATTCCCTATGTTAGTCTCGTTCGATTTGGTTCTTTGTTTTAGAAACTTATGTTAAGATTGTGTAATTGGGTGTTTGTTTTATATTATCGGTTTTCAATTTGTGTTAAATGCCCCTGAAATTTGCTAATTGTTTTTCCTTAGTGTGCAGAAGTCCCCAGAATTGTCCAGTTGGCCCTTAGTTTTCAATTTATTTATTTTCATTTGGGATTTGTAATGATTTAGTAATTTAGTAGATAAGTAAAATAGACTATAATCACATGCATATCATGTTTAATTGCAATTAATTATAACTGTTTGCATTTCATGCCACCATTATCTGTCTCGATTAATAAAGGGGTGTTTTCAGCTGTGACGGGCAAGTCTCGAGTAAAGGTGCGAGGGCACGACCTCTCCGGATTTTGCCCCGAGATTGATTGGTCTTCACGAATATCCCTGGAGGGCCGGGCTAGGTTCGTGAAGGTCAATTCAAGTAAACTCCTTTTTATTAATCAACTAATAAAACCGGACTTTGCATTCATCATTTCATATGCATGCATTAGTTAAAATTTAGGTCAAGATTTGAAAAAAAAGATTTGAAAAAAAAAAGAGGAAAATGAAAAATGAAAACGAAAAAGGAAATCAGAAATTAAAGATGTAATAAAAATGGGTTTTAGCCAAAAAAATGTTTTCAAAAGAACCATGTTCTCTTATCAGTTTTCAAAAGTAATTAAAATTGGTAATCAAAAGTTTTAAAGACTTAAACAGTGGTTTTTCAAATTCAAATCAGGCTTAGTTTCAGGATTA
>AWWV01006791.1:0-23576 GCA_001974805.1 Corchorus capsularis
AATTGGATACAATATAAGTTAATACTAATGTGTGAGGGACATATAAATTGAAAATCACACGATAATTTTATATCATATTACGTTTAATGAATTTATTTTGATTAATAGGCTTTGATTTTTAATTAACATGATAATATCATTTTTTATCAAATTTAATGTATATGTATGAGAATCATTGGTTTTCATTTAAGGATTCCCTAATTTGTAAAAATTTGCTAAGTATGTTTTCTAATTTGTTGGAATTGTGTATTTTGATCCTTATTTGAGAAAATCTTAAAACGTTTAGTCCTTATTTGAGCATTTAGCCTTGGCAACAGGGCTTATTTGGCCTTTTTTAAGAGTTCAGGGGCTTGTTTGGCCGAAATAATAGTTCAGGGGTTTATTTGACGGTTCGGTGTAAGTTCAGGGGCCTTTTTGCCCATTAAGCCCCATCAAAACTCATGAACAAAGATTTTATTAAAGGACAAAAGGAAATTAAAGGAAAATCTAAAAAAAACTTTAAAGAAGAAGAGAGAAAAAAAAAGAAGCCTGGTCGCGACCCGCTTCGCGACCGGCCATGGTGAGGGTCGCGTGCCATCCGCGCGCGACCGGCACCATGGCAAGTCGCGATCCGAGCCATGGTGGGTTGCACGCGGATTGCGACCTATCATGGTGCCAGTCGCGCGCGGATTGCGACCGACCATGGTGAAGGTCACGCGCGACCCGCGCCCGCGTGCGACTTTCACCATGGCAGGTCGCGATCCGATCGCGACCCAAGCCATGGTGGGTCGCACGCGGATCGCGACCAGGCTTTGTTCATTGTTTTTTTTTTCCTTCTTCTTTTTTTAAAGGTTTTTTTTTTTAGATTTTCCTTTAATTTCTTTTTGTCCTTTAATAAGTATTGGATAATTCATTTAGCTTAAATGGGTATAAATATCTCAATATTAGCAAGAGGACTTTAATTTTTGATTAATGATAAATAGATTTTTTTTTTTCAAAAAACACATACTTTCAATCCGAAATTTTTTTGTTAATGAGTTTTGATATTGTTTTACTCGAATGATTTTGAATGATTGATGTTTGAAAGTTTGAAGATTGAGAATTTGAGAGAATTGAAAAGCTTGAAGTTTGATGGAAAATAATACAAAAGACAAAATAATCCAGGAATGCGGTGACTAGTAAAAGGGGGCGATGTTTAGTAATCCAGTTACATGAAAAGTTAATGGAAAAAGCCAGCCTTTTGACGAGCCAACTTAGAGCCATATATAAAGGGACTTCCAAAGTGACTGAAAGTCGAAAACCCATAAACAAGTTAATGAAAAAAGCCAGCCTTTTGACAAGCCAACTTAGAGCCATATATAAAGGAGGACTTTCAAAGTGACTGAAAGTCGAAAACCCATAAACAGGGCAGCTAATAAGTGAATTGTGGATGTGGAAGCCGAGAATGGTTTCCTCATAGTTAAAACAATGGAGCTACTACTAATTGATCATAAATTGATCATAAATCCAGTCAGAAAAATTAAAATGCCACTTCTCATGCGCTAGTTCCTACTAATTTTTTACACCATTTCCGTCTAAAACTTTCTGTCACATACCCAAGCCAGAGAGTTCAGCTCTCAAAACAAAAGGCAAAACATGAACTACATAGAGAATAGTTCGGTGCCAAAAGAAAAAGAAAATAGTTCAGAAAGACACGAGCAACTCAATTGAGGCTGGGCAAACCAAGGGCAAACGAGGTCAGTTAGTCTTCACAAAGTGGCGGGTTAACAATTTTCCAATCTCCAGGAAACCAATCTTCTCTTTTCCATCAAAGATGGTCTTTAGTTTGCCATCACAGAAGATCTCCCTCTTGTTAGTGGGATTCTGCAAGCATAAGTACCCATTTAGTGAGTGGTATTGGACAAATATTTTCCTCATAACACAACAACAGGGAACGTAATATGATATATGAGCACAAACTTATAGACATAAAATCATAAAACTCAACTTTAAAATCATTCAAGCATCATATAATGCAATAATCAAAATAACTACACGATCAAGCAGAGAAAGAAGAAACATGAATATCCCACACAATGCTTCAGGTGTAAAACAAGGATTATTGCTGCCTGTCTATGAGAAATACATATATGGACTGCATAAGTTTATTTTAAACAACTTCATAGACACAATTGTGAAAGACGCTCAAGGGGTTAGGAGGATCCACTAAGACTGAAGAGAGTTATGTCAACCAGTCTCCCATACTTTGTCTTTCCCCATTCTTTGCCTCTTTTCTCCAATAATAGCCAATAAGTGATAAGAAGCCAATCAAATGCCCAAAAAATGCACTAAGTGTCTACATTGTTTGTAATGAATGCACACAGAATTGCATAAGAGATTATGCAGAAGATGCAGTATTCCCCAATAAAATCTCTTAAGCAAGCAGTAAAGAGGGAAAAGGAATCAGAGGGTTAAAACGTTGCAATGGGGAGAACACATCTATCATAAAGAGAATTCCTTCACCAAAATACAACCTGCACACCATATACTATAGCACCTTTAATAAGCATATCTCCTTTCAATTCATTTACCTCCTCTAGACTGTAACATCAAAATAGAAGAAATATCAAGTCAACCTAATAGACTAAAAAATGATTCTAGGAAAATCCCATATAATCCTTTGTTCTTTCCTTTCCCTAGAGCTTTCCAATACCCAAACAGAGCACTAACCTCTGGAAAATTAAAAGAAAACAACATTAGTCACAAGAAACGTGATAGTTCTATTCCACTTTTCCAATCTCAAAATTTTCCTCCCAAAATCCAAGCAATATCAGGGAACGCAAGAAGAGGGGAAGTTGGTCAATAAGCTGAAAACCCATGGCTTAATATAGCGCAGGCAATAAATACAAATTTTTAGTTATCACTTTATAGAAAGCATCGAGTTTTTCCCTTTCACCTTCCTTCTCTTACATATAGAAACTGATAAGAACTTTCTAGTCCGTCCCTTCTCTAAGTTATACTCAGTGTTCTCCAATATATGTCACTTCAAAACACAAAACGGAAGACAAAAAGAAACCTCCTTTTGCATTTGCAATCGGCATCAAGTTCAATCCCCTTAAACAGTACTGAACTAAGTTTACCACAACTACTTGCTAATCTCTCTTGAACAATGAATATCAAACAGCTCCAACTCCATGATTTAACACTAGAGAAAACCATGGAAATGATGCCACCTACCAAGAGAGCCATCAACCAAAGTTGTTAAACAGCATTACCCATTCATTTACTGAAGACCCATATTTCTCTACCTATAACTATCATTTCACAGTTTCCACTATCCACAAGACAAATAGAAACAAATACCAAGAAAAGGGCTATAATGCAAAATCCAAAAGCACAGAAAACCAAGAAATCGATCAACCATCAAAGCGAAACCCATTTTACTTGCCAAATAAAATAAAACATATATGCGAAAAAAAGAGGACCTGGAGGTTATGGGATTTGATATAGGTCCAGATCTGCTTAACCGCTTCAGCACGGGAAGCTTGTTGGGTTCCAAGGAACTGACCCAAAGCAGGTGAAACAGGGGTAACCTTGTTTATCCCAGTGGTTCGAGGAGCAGCTGGTTTCGAAGCCTTGGGTTTTGGAGATGCTGCCTTTTTAGGAGTCTTGGAGGCCACCTTCGAAGTAGTTGATTTCGCAGCAGCAGCAGCAGCCGCAGAAGCAGAATAAAACTTCACCGCTGCCATTCCTGACGACGGCGTCGCCGCCGCTGGGGAAGCTAACAGCGCCTTGAAACCTTTGAAAACACTAGACATTTGGTTTGCCTGCTAGGGTTTTTCGCCTTTGAAATTGTTGTCGAGTGAGCGGAAAAATCGAGAGTCGTGACTGACAGAAGTCGGAGGGTTTTTCTCTTTCAACTCCTTTTCACTGCTAGACGCATATATTCGCTTGTGCTAACGTTACATAAGGTAGCATGGTTGTTTTCTTCAACAGCTCGCCACGTGGACATTTTTCATTTTCCATTGTCAGAAAAAATGGGTTTCCATTTCAGCTTGCCTCCATTTTTTTGAGTTCAAAAAATGTACCCAGCCAAAGCCAAATTTAATTATTGGTACAAGAGATTCAATTTTTTAATTTTTGTGATTAAATTAAACCAAACCAAACTTGATTTGACAAAAATAAGTCAACAAACTGAATTCATTCAACCCAAAACCGAAATTGACCCAACCCAAAAATAACTTGAATTTTTGGATACCTGAACCCGAAATTATGCGAATCCAAACGACATGAACCACAAATGACCCGAACTCGATCAACCCAACAAATTAACCTTGAATGACCCGAATTATAATTAGTTAATATTCAAATTGTAAAAACTAAAAATTGTAAAATAATTAACAAACATTATATTATATATTTGATAGATTTAATCTAATTTTAGTATTTTACCACACCAAATCTCAATCTCATGATATTTATTACTAATTTTTTAAGTCTTTGATTAAAAGTTGAAACTATATACCATTAATATTGATTACATGTAATAGAAATTAGTTTTACTTTGATTATTAGAATTAAATTATATTTTTCTAAAAAATCGATACCAATAAATATTTCAATTGATACAATGTACTTATAAATTATAAGTTATACAAATTTGGAGAGGTAAATAAAATGGATTACAAGTTACAAAATACTTAGGAAAATGTTAACTAAAAGACTTTTGTTTGTCTTTGTCCAAATCATTATAATGAATTGAAATAACTGGACTTCTTAAATCAAAATAATGAAGTTCTTATAACTATTTTATCAAAAATGTTATAACTACAATTGAAAAAGAATTATTTATTAATCACAAATTACTAGAATATAAATAAAAATTTTATTTAAATTTCGAAAAAACGTAAACTTGAATGACTCGAATCAAATTTGAAACCCGAAATGACCCGACTATTCAACCCGAAATAATGAACTGTAACAACCCGAACCTGAAAACCCGAGGTTCAAACTAGAAAACGACCCGGCCCAGAATTGACCCAAACCCAAATGACTTGATATTTGAGTGATCCGAACCCAACCCAATATGAAACCGAAAATTAATCGAACCCGTATGATCCGAAATTGGCCCAACCCAAATTCAACCCGACTCGCCCATTTGCAAATTCTAAGCAAATATGGTGGAAAATGAGTTTTTTTTTTTTTTTCGTTCTGGTGAAACAATGGGTATAATATTTTTTTTTACTTGACACTGTTAGGTATCGAACCCTATCCACTGAAACTAAAAATCAAGTATTCTACCACCATATCAAATGCTCAATGATGGTATAATTTTGTTTTTCTTTTTTTCTTTGGGTACTTGTATAATTTTGTTTTCAAGAGAAGAAAATCATCTTAATTTTAAGATTTCAGTAATATTCATATGTATATGAAGTATGAACCATATAAAGAATCTAACATAATATCGAAGACAAGATGTATAATTGACAAGTGCAACCCAAAAACCGAGTAATAGTATACTAACAATATGTTTTTTTTTCTCAAAGTATAAACGACGATAATATTATAAACTTAGTTCAGTTTACAGAAAGTAGAAGTAATATAGTTAACCGGCCTACTAAGATTACTACTAGAGATATCAAACATAAGCATGGAATCAAAGTTGTTCATTACAAAATTAAACAAAGTAGAAGATTTGGAAAAGACTGCATGATTGGTAAAGTAGTCAGCAACTTGGTTTCCTTCTCTATAGATGAAACCAATCCAAACATCATCAGGCATTGCTGCCAACTCCTTGATTTCTCTCTTGAGCAGGTTCAGTGCTGGGAGGATTCGTTGATGCCTGCAAATCAAGTTAATAGCAGTGATGGAATCAGTTTCGACAATAAATCTCTTAAAACCATGATCATTGGCTAATTTGAGTCCAAATTTGATCACCTGAAGTTCACCCATAATGTTGGATGTGATTCCAAGGTAAATTGAGTAGGCCATCATAAAAGATCCCAAAGAGTTCCTAAATATTCCACCACAACCGGCAGGACCTGGATTTCCTTTCGAAGCTCCATCACAGTTAAGCTTAATAAAAGGGTTAGGGGGAGGGAGCCATGAAACGAGAATCAAGTTGTTTTCCAAAGTACCTTGAAGATGTTTTATATTTGCAAACGGTTTTAAAAAGTAATGCATCTTATGTAAAACCTCATTGACAGAAAAAATGGCATGGTTAAAAATTGAATCATTACGAATATTCCAGATTTGCCATAGTAACATAGTAAGCCAACTACTATGATGAATCCAAACATCGTCTAGAGGAAGGAAGCATGGATGTCTATTAAGGTGTTTTAGTAATAGAGTAAAATGAACATATTCTGTATTCCATAACAAGGAAGTTTAGCTTGAAGTGGAGAGTAAAATGGACAGAAGTTCAGAATATGATTAATGGACTCGGGTTGAGAACAGTGAGAGCAAGCTGCAGAATCAAGAATATGTTTGTCATGGAGGAACTGAGCAGTTGGTAATCTATTATGTGAGAACAACCATATGAAAAATTTAACTTTGGGAATAGTTTTAAGCTTCCAAATTACCTGCCAAGGTAAAGAAGGAAGGCTTAAATTTCTATTACTTGGGATCAGCTTATTATATAAGGAAGAGGTGGAAAAACTCCGTGTTTTGGCTAAACTCCTAACCCTTGTATCAACATCATCGATAGAAGCAAAAGGTAGAGGTACAATCTGTTCGATTACTATAGGGGGCATAGACCAAACTCTTCTAAGATCCTAAGTTCGTAATTGGAAGTTAATAACCTCACCTACTTTCAGATTTTGTAAATTTTGGGGAATCACAGAGGTTATTATTTGACAAATAGGAGTATTATTCAGCCATCTATCATACCAAAAATTGATGTTCATTCCATTTCCAATAGTCTAAGAGAGATTGTTTTTAATAAAAGGGATACATTTAAGGAATCCTGACCAAATATAAGAACAACCAGATTTCCTAGTTGCATTAAGAACTAAGGAATCAGGGAAGTATTTATACTTTAGAAGTAAAGCAACTAAGCTATCAGGTTGACTAAAAATTCTCCAAACATTTTTAGCTACTAAAGCATAGTTAAATTCTTGCAGAGAATGTATCCCTAGTCCCCCCTAGATATAAAGGTAATGAACATGTTATCCAATTAACTGGAGGAGTTTTGTTAGAATCCTTAGAATAATTCCATAGAAATTTCCTTACTAAATAATTAATGTTTTTAACTACTTTTTTAGGGAAGATGAAAATAGACATCATATATATATATATATATAGGAAGTGAAGTGAGGACAGATTTGATTAATGTTAGTCTACTTGCAAAAGATAAAAATTTATTATACCAAGTATTAATAACATTATTCATACAGTTAATAAGATCATGAAACAAAGATTCTGTTAATCTTCCAGAATGCATAGGAAGACCAAGAGGAATGTTAAAGAATTAAGAAACGTCAATTTTTATCTCAGGGCTCGTATTTTGAGAAAAGATAATGGAACACTTTGAAAAATTTATTGTTTGTCCTGAAGAAGAGCAAAATTGTAACAAAAGATCCTTAAGGGAGGTTAAGCTTATAGGATCAATTTTAGAAAAAAGATAACAGTCATCAGCATAACACAATCCTGGGATAACTGGTCCATTTCTAGAGGCTTTAAGTCTTGATAATTTATTATTCTCTATAGCTTTTATTAATGATTTGTTGAGCAAATCTGCACAGAGAATAAAGATGAAAAGAGATAAAGGATCTCCTTGTCTTATACCTCTAGTGGGAAAAAAAGGGTTGCTCAGTGAATTATTAACAAGTACTCTAAAAGAAACAGTAGTTATACAACTCATTATACAAGTGATCAAATGAGTTGGAAAGTTATAAGCCTTTAAACGGCCTTCTATAAATTTCCATTCAAGTTTACCATAGGCTTTAGCATAGTCCAGTTTAAGAGCCATATAATGCTCTTGACTTGATTTCTTTTTATATAAAGTGTGGATCAATTCATTAGCCATAATGACATTATCAGATACGGATCTATTAGGAATGAAAGCTGCCTGATAAGGAGTAATGAGTTTAGAAATCAGAGGCTTTAATCTTTGAGTAATGATGGATGTGATCACTTTATAAATAGTATTACATAAACTGATAGGTCGAAAATGGGAAACTTCTTTTGGAGTTTGAGATTTAGGTATAAGAACTAAGATTGTTTCATTTAGCTTTTTAAGAAGATGACATGAATGAAAAAAACTTTTCACAATGAGTTTTAAAAAAACCAGCATTTAAATCATCTAGGCCACAAGCTTTATTAGGATTCATCCTCCATATAATGTTCTTAATTTCCAAGTCTGATATAGGTTTATTAAGTATTTCAATATCATTCTCAAACAACTTTGGAATATTAAGGGGTCGTTTGACATCGTTTTCGTTTTTCTGGTTTTTGTTTTTGTTTCGTTTTCGTTTTGTTTTTGTTGCGCTGTCAATTTTTGAAAACAAAAACATGTTTGGATATACAATTTGGTTGTATGTTTTTAAATAAAAAAGTAAAAGAAAAAATGGTTAAAAGCATGTGAGTTACTGTTCATCATTCTGCTCCTGTGTTTTGGAAGTGTTTTGGAAAAACATGAAAACACAAAATTTTTGCTTCCACTTTTTTCCAAAACATTGCTTCTGTTTCCAAAATTTTTGAAAACGGAAACAGTATGCTAAACGTGTTTTCACTGTTTTGTTTTCAAAAACAGGAAATTGGCAACAGAAAACAGAAAATAAAAACGATGCCAAACGAGCTCTAAGATTATTAAAGTTGAAATCCGTTAGATTAGATGAAGTGAAAAGTGTTTCAAAATGTTCCTTGAAAGAAGAGTTAATAATGTTTAGATCGGATATCCAATTATTGTTAATTTTTAAGACCTGAATAAGATTGTTTCTTCTTCTTTGTTTGACTTTAGCATGGAAGTAGGAAGTATTGGCATCCTGATCTTTAATATATTTATCTTTTGCTCTTTGGATCTAATATTGCTTATTTAACTTTTCAAGTTCTTTAATATGATTGATTAGAGAAGCTTCCTCATTGATAGACTCTAGACTTGAAGTGTGGTTAAGGTTATCCTGTAACTCTTGATGTTGTTGTTTGTATTTAAAATTTTTTTGAGCAATATTACCAAAGACCTTCCTTGACCAATCTTTTGAAGCAAAAGCAAGCTTCCTACTCTTACAGGCAAAATCAAACGCATAAGAACCTATCTTAGATTCATTCCATATACTATCAACTATATTCCTGTAATCTGGTCTTCCTGACCATTGATTTTCATAACGTAATCTTCTTTTGGAAGAATGGATATTAGGATTAGAGTTAATGAATAAGGCCGAATGATCAGAATAAATAGAAGGAATAACCTGAACCGAGGTAGAAGGAAAAGAGTTAAACCAATTAGAATTGGCCACAACTCGATCTAGTCTACGCCTTATATGATTATCCCCTAAAGTTTTATTATTCCAAGTAAAGCAAGAGCCCATATAACCAAGATCAAAGAGATCACAAGCATGTAGACAGTCATTAAACTTCTGCATGGATCTAAATGGTATATTACATCTACTAAATTGTTCATGAGGGCTAGAAATACAGTTAAAATCTCCTAACACAATCCAAAGATTATTAATAGAGGAAGATAAATTAATCAGTTGATCCCATACCTGAGCATGCGTGTGAGGTTGAGGATATTGGTATACTGCAAAAAGAGTAAATGGCGGCTCATGTGCATGGAATTGAGCTGTAATCATCCTAGATGAGGTCATATGACTGTGAACACAAATGAGATTTGGATCCCAAAGAAGCCATATACCTCCAGCCATACTAGTGGGGTTTGCTAATATACGTCCATGGTAGGGAATTTGAGTAAAGATTCTATCTGCCCTACTATGAAAAACCTTAGTTTCCATCAGAACTAAAATTTGAGGAGATACCTAGTGA
This sequence comes from Corchorus capsularis, assembly GCA_001974805.1. NCBI lineage: Eukaryota > Viridiplantae > Streptophyta > Magnoliopsida > Malvales > Malvaceae > Corchorus > Corchorus capsularis. The sequence continues at coordinate 9,940 of AWWV01006791.1, forward strand.
TCATTGACATAAGTTCAACTATGAACTCAGTCCTCCCTGCACCTCTAATGTTCCACACTAATGTCCTCATATATTCTGGAGTCATGAGGGGGTGTTGTTGGCCTGGAACTTGATTAAGTTGTTCCATGGCTAACGCACTGTCTCTTGGAGCTTGGGTTTGTAAAGGTTGCAACTCGTTTTCCATGACAGACATTTTCAGAAGGTAAATATTTTCCTTTTCGAGAAGTAACATGTCCCTTATGGATTCGACGTTTATATGCACCAATGGTGCATGGGCCGGAACTGCGAAAAGATGTGGAAGATGGTGTCTTGACTGAAAGATATAATGGCCTGGGCTTGGAGTTAGCATTCTGCTTCAAGAGAGGGCATTGAGTCTTTCGACTTCTTCTGGATTTTGATGGATCCTTTGGAGGGCGAGGTTTTGAAGAAGAAGCCGGAGTTGAGAATGTGAATATAGGTTCAAAGCTTGGAGGAAAAGCTGGAAGGTCGTTATGTGAACTTCCAGCGTTTCCTCCACTGAAATCTGAGACGTTGGTGGCTGAGTCTGTTGAGGTTGGGTTTGGGTTTGAGGAGGGGTCGGAGCAGTCCGAGGGCGACGGCGGTAAATGTTCAGTAGTGGGGAGATATCCAAATCAAGAGAGGGGGTTGACATCGATGATGTCACCAGAACATTGAATGGATTGACCATGTTGGTTCAATGGAGTAGACAGATTTTCTGGAGAAGGAAGAGAAGGAGACTTTGTGAAAGAGATAGGTTTTGACTCTGAAGGATGTTTATGTGAAGAAGAAGAAACATCTTTTGGGGGCAATTTATTGAAGGAGATAGTGGTTGTTTCAGATGGAATAGCTTGAAAGGACGAATCCGAGTTGAGAGGGATGCATGGGGTTTTGGTACGTGGCAAGGTAGAGACGAGGGAAGCAGCCAGGTGACTGGAACCAGATGAAGAGTCATCAAAAGGTTGATTTATTTGAGATACGGGATGTGGGGCGTTGATTGTGTTTTGGGGAATAGAAGAAACAGAGGGATTTGAGGTCTCGAGAAGAGAGGATGAAGCGTTTACGAGAGGATTATAGACAACTGAACAATCACAGGAAGACAGCGCAGTGGGGGAAATTTTGGAGGCGGTAGAGAAGACTTCTTTAGATACAGGGAACAAATTCAGATTAGGTTTATTCAACAGGCTTGGATCATTGATAATCAAAACATTTGAATCTGGTGAGTCTTTAGGTTGGGCTTGTGAGTTAGCAACATCTAAATTAGTAGAAGGCCCACTAAATGGCAATATATCTGAATTATTATTATTATTATTATTTTTAACCCATGCCACATGTTTTTTTGAATGCAAAACACCTTTGTCTAAATTAGAAGATGAGTCATATTGTTTATTAGGAAAACATCTACCATGAGAAACCGACTTTTTTGAGATGTCGTTTTGCAAGTTATTGTTCTTACCTGTATTGGAGCTTAAAGAAGATCCAGGTTTACCTGTGGCGGTGGAATCTTTCCTTTTTCCTATTGTTTCTTCTGGTGACAACAATCCAATCTTCTTCTTCTTGCTGAACCATTGAAGAATCATCCTCTGAATTCTCTTTCGAGCTATGACTTTCACTTGGAGAAGCTTTTCCCTGATCTGGACTTGACTTCAAATTTTCATTTTGATTTTTAAAACAATCCGGATGGTTAAGTTGACCGCAAGAAGTATAGAATTGAGAGACCACTTTATATAAAACTTTTTGATGCAACTTTCCAATTTTAATATGTTTTGGTAATGATTTGCAACATTCCACTTTAACACAGATTCTAGCATAGCGACCTCTAGATGCGGTTCCAGTATGAACATCTATCTTAATTGGATTTCCTATTAAGGAACCAATTTTAAACAGAGTCATTTGATCATAGTACTCAATAGGAAGTTCTGGGAGCTGAATCCAAATGGCCATCTTATTGAAATTACTACATGATGGCTTGAAATCAGGTTGCCATCTTTGAACCATGAGATAGTGATTAAACATAAACCAAGGGCCACCCGCAAGCACAGAGATATAATTAGATGAGGAAGAGAATTTAATAATAAAGCAATTGAAACCAAGGTCAATAATCTGAAAAGAAGAGTTAAGTTTCCATAGTTATTGAAGTTTTGGTGCAAGTCGGTTATAGGATAATGAGTGACCGATAAGTTTAATGATAAGGGTTTGTTTCCATGGGTTAGAGATTCTAAGTTTTTCTTCTAAAGAAAGAGATAAGGTAGAAATATCAGGGTGAATCTCTGTTTGTTCATATGGTATGTTTAAATTCCAGTCCGAATCAAAACCATCAATCTAATATTTGAAATAAATGTGGTTTGATTGATTGAGAAGATTTTGTTTATATGAAGGAGGTGGATTGGAAATTTTTTGATCAAAATAAAGATTAATTTTGGACGGCTGATCTGGATCTCCTGGTTGAGTTGAGTCGCACACCACCTTTGAGCGAAATTATCCAGAATCTTCCTGTAAAGAAGCTGCTAATGTTTCGTTGATGGGGGTTCCCTTTGAATACATAGAAGAGTTAGACCTGCCCATATTTGTAGTCTGATTCGGAAGAGGAAGCGATTTTTGATTGTGGAGCTGAGGTGGATAGGGTGGAGGGGGAGGGGGGATTGGAGGGTCGTGATGAGACGCTTGCAGAATAGACATAGTGTTTTTTCAAGGATTGTGATTTGTTGGGAAAATGTAGTATTAACAATATGTTTAGTATGAAGGAAAATGAGAAGGAAAGAAATAGTAAGGAAAGGAAGTAGGAAGGAAATATGAGTTTCCCTTATTTGGTACAAAAGAAATACACCGAAGGAAGGAAGTTGAAGGGAAATGAGAAGGAAATAGGACACCTAACCTCTAAAAACATCAAATACTTGTGGGGAACCATGTATAGTCTTGAAGCTCAAAATCGTCTAAAACCTAAGGGTCCGGCTCCCCTCCAATACTAATATCATCCAATGATATCCAATACCCCCTTGGATTGTTGACACCTATTTAAAATGGTTTCAATGGCTAAGATTAAAACATCAACCCAACCCTCATTTTTACATCGTTATCCAACGTTATCCAAACGTCTGTCACTCCGTTTCCTCTGTTCCCTCCCTCATCCACAACAACGAACAACAAAGAAAAACCAGAGCATCCAAATCTAAAAGAGAAAAAATCTGGTTCAACAGTTTGATGTAAATTTTGAATTGAATGTACCTTATCAATACTTACACCTTTTAGAAAGTAGGAAGAAAATGAAAAGCAACTATCACTCAGGGATGAAACTCTAAAAAAGCTAAAGACAAAATCGAGATATTCTTTTTGGTAAAATTTTCAAAGAACAGCAAATACATGATTCTTTTGAATCGGCAGCCACACATGAGACCAAAGAAGCAACATTGAGCCAATGGTTTGTTCTTCTTTGCTACAATTATGAAGGCCAATTTCAAGGCACTTCCTCTAATTCCAAACTTGATCAGAGAATAAAAGATCACAATCTGATCATCAAAAAATAGAAGGGCTCAACTCAAAGCCCAGTTATTTACTAAAAACAAAAGAATGAAGAATAAAAAATGATAAACCCATACTAAAACCTTATCAATTTCTTCAAAACTCTTTTCCTAGCCATGGCCTTTTTTTTCCCCCTGGTAGTAGCCATGGCCTTTTTCCCCTTTAGTTTATATAATGTCTACAAGGAGGAGGAAACGGAGGAAGCGATAGGGAGACGGCGTGAAAGAGGTTAAATAACGTTGTAAAAATGAGGGTTGGGTTGATATTTTAATCTTAGCCATTGAAACCATTTTAAATAGGTGTCAACAATCCAAGGGGGTATTGGATATCATTGGATGATATTAGTATTGGAGGGGAGCCGGACCCAAAACGTAACATCTAAAAACATGGGATTAAAGCCTACGGTTTTTTAAAACATATATCATTACAGCAAATTTGACTTTCTTATAATTTAATATAAGTATTATAATCTAATAATTAATAATGGAATAGTTTCTGGTAAAAAAATAATGGAATAATTAAAATATTATTTAGTAATTGCAATTTAGAAATATATTTTTTTTTAAAAAAGGTATAATCGAAAAAATATTTTTTTAAAAAAGGTACAATCGGAAAATATAAAGTTTTCCCTTATTCGTACTTTTATATATAGTATAGATATGTATGGATTTGGCTCCCGTCTAGTGCATTAAAATGTACTGGAGAACCAATACATATTGAAGATTCATCCATGCCTAAAATTGAAACTCTAAGGGTCCATATTGTTTTTGAATAGTAAAAACAGGACAAAAAAAAAGTTTAGGGGTATTTGACCTTTTTGTGCAACTTCAGGGGGGTATTTGGGCATTCAGTCAATAGTTTAACGAACAAAAATAAGAAACACAGAATCCTCTCACTTCTTCTTCCCTCTCCTCACCATCCAATTCAACTCTTTCCGGTTTTTAGTTTTCTTGATTCCACATTTTCTTTTTTTCTTTTTATGGGATCATTTGGATTCAAACTAAGATACCCATATTTAAAATCTTGTAGATCTTCAAAATTGACCTCATAGGTGTTCGGTTTCTTCCCCAAAACTAAACACCTCATTTACACTATAAATTTTTGTTTCCTTTTATGAATCGATCAAGTAGGAAATTTCTAGAAAATTCTTTTGATTTGAAACCAAAAAGTTTAGAAAAGAAAGTCAGACCATAGTTGACATTTGCTGATAAGCTATAAACTCATACACCTTGTTTTTGATCTACGCAGAACAACTTTGCTATTTTGAGAGAATTTTTTTTATTAACTCATCTAGTAAAGAGAAGAATTTATATAGATTGGCTAAGTGGGTTGAGTTTGCATGCCTGGGTTTTATAGAACATGAGAATATATAGCCAATTTGCCAGAAAAGGAGAGAAGAAGAAAGAAATGGATTTGTTAGTATATTTTAAGCTTTCATTTTTGAAAGTATTCGAAAGCATTATAAGCCTTTGGATTCACAGTTGTACACGTAAATGAATCTTCAATATGTGTTGGTTCTCTAGTCCATTTTAATGCACAAGATAGGAGCCGAACCTATATATATTTATATATATAGAGGCATGCATGTACTACAAAGTTGATACCTGTAAGAAATATTTATTAGGCATTTCGGTCTCTTGAATTTTAAAAAAATGACAAATTAGTCTTCAAACTTTCAAAATTGCTAATTACATGTCTGAACTTATAAATAGTTGACAAAGATTTCAATTTTACTTGCATGTTCCATACAATTATTATCACTAAATGGAAGTGCAAAAAATATCATGTTCTCTGTTCAATAAGAGCCATAAAAGTTTGATTTCAATATTTTAATTACATTTTAATCAATTCAATGACTTATTATGTTTTAATTCCATGAGTAGATGAAAGCCAGGCCTAGTTCATGATGGAATGTAAAGTAAATCTAAAACAATCTAGTTAGGCTTAACACAATGTACCCAAATCAGGTTTTGTGATGGTGTAAAGGAGATTGTTTGAAACCAGATGGAGGATCATTCTTGTAATTTTATATGTTGAAAGATTTGGCTGGGAAGGGGGAACTTAGTGATGGAAAAGAATGCTGCCCCTGATCCCAAACTTCCAATCACACAGGTTGAAACAAGTTTTACCATCTTTATATATGTTATAGAGACAAAGATGAAGATTTGGCTCATGGCAGGTAGTAGCTTAATTATAGTGTTATTTGGTACAAAAAATTGGTTAATGTAAAAAATCGTTGATAGAGATCATAAATGGTCAAAAATGGATGATCAATGTCTCAAAGATACCTAATTTTTTTTTTTTGAGAAACTAGATACGAAATAATTGATTAAACTTTGTGTTCAAAATGCAAATATACATTTAAAATAATAATAATCTAGTAGTAATAACAATTTCTGCTGCTGTTGATTCCTCTTCTTCCAGTTTAATGATGCCCAAGTTGTTTAAACCGGATGAGCTTGATTTCTCCATTGTTCATAATGATGTTTAGGTAGAAATAAGAACCTAGTAATTAGGAAATAATATATTCATGAAGTTACTTGAGTACATTTTCCTAGTGTTTGCTGCAAACTTTGATGTTAACATTGTGGCACCAATATCATAACTATCTTGGTAAGGCAAGGACAAGTAGCCATAGCCATAGCTGGTCTCTGTTAATGTATTCAACTCTTTTGCCATGTTCCTCTTTTTATACCTTCTCTAGGCATTCTATATGAAGCAAGCACCCCATATCCGCCATTGGTTAGAGTAATACCTGAAAGTATATTGGAGTTTCTTGCTTTGAAGCCACGTGAAATGGTGCACAAGTATTGCAAGTCTTCTGCTTCGAGTGCAAAGGCTTTAACTTCACAAAGAGCTCTTACAGTCATGGTTGAAGTACGTAGATTGAGACTTGAGTTTTGAGGACTAAAGGCACTTACATTATCTAGGAAGGCAATCCTGTAAATGAGATGCTAGTTATTATCTGAGGGCAACTTGAGAGCTCTACAACAAATGGAGGAAGATCAGGGTTCTACAATTCCATCACCTTTAAACCTTGGGACTTTTGTGGAGAGGAACTTCTGACATGAGCCTTAATGCCAACCCCAAGTCCCAATCTACCTATTTCAAGCAGGACTGTCAGAGCTCTTTGTGAAGTTGACTTTTCACTCGACGTAGAAGACTTGTGAAGGCACTTGAAAGTGCTTGAACTGGTGAACGAAGAATTGCAAGTCATTTGTTTTAAGTGAGAAAGCTTTAACTTCACATAGAGCTCGGAGAGTCTTGGTGGAAGAAAGGAGATTGAGACTTGAGTTTGGCACTATGGCCCATATCAGAAGATCCTCTCCATAGAAGTTACCAGGTTTAAGGGTGATGGAATTGTAGAACCCTAATCTTCCTCCATCTATTGCAGAGTTCTCAAGTTTTCCTCTAATGATGAATAACATCTCATTCAGAGGATCATCTTCCCGGACAATGTAAGTGCCTCTAGTACTCAAAACAGACACGAGACGCTCGCATATGGCATCATGAAGTTGGGAATCCAGTTGTGAGAAGAATGGAACCTGACCAAATGATATAAAGTATTGTTCAAGAAAACTAGTTTTTTGCATCTATACTCACCAATCTGATACTATATATGGCCTACATGAATGTGACTTGCTAGAGAACATTGATTCATGATTTTCATAGTAGAAATCAATGAATGATTAACCTGATTAAGGTACCAAGATAGATGACATACACGGTAAACAAGGGAAATACATAAATGGCGCCGAATTTCATGACTCAGATCCAAGGGTAATGAGTTTAATATGTAGTCTTCATAAACTCCTCTTATAGCCAGCCAATTATATTAAACAAACTTGCGAACACGTTCTTGCAAATCCTAAGGTAATTGACGATGCCTTATCCACTCCTCAATATCCCTTCGCTTAACCCTCATCCCTCAATCTTTACTGTCACTGATTGCAGAGAAGTCTTCAAGGAAAAGCAAAAAACTTGTAAAATCACTATCTTTTTCTCACTATTGTTAATTAATTATTAAGCGTAATAAACATGAGAAATATGATATATGCTAAAATTTGAAGTTAAGAATTGCTATAAGTCTAGCTACTACAAGTGTTAGAATAACATGAATGAGAAACCTGAAAAAAAGGAGGCAAGATACCTGCATGTTGCCAATCAATAGAGCGAACAGAACTGATCCAAGCATATATATGACAATACAAAAAATATTCTCCCACAAATATATGCTTGTGTCCAAATTCTGCGCATATGAACTGCAAAGAAGATACAAGTTTTATACAAACATAAAAAGTTGAAAGAAATTATTAATGCATAAGAAACATCTTCATTTAGCAAATGAATGTCAGAGCATATGATTATTAAACTGTTTCATAATGGAAACTAAGACAAAAATAAAAGACAATGAAAGTAATTGACATTCAATTACAGGAGAGTTCTGCTCGTAGTGATCAAACCTATTGGAAAGTAAATTGATTCATATGAACTTCAAAATTGCCTCTGTGGTTCTTTCAAACTATCAAAATCTAGGAAATCATGGATGCAATAAACAATTCTACTATAGTTCTCTCTAACACACTCCACCTTCCAGTAGGAAAATTGCCTTGCTATGGAAAACAAATACCAAATCTATCCTAATACCTATAGCAACAGTAAAGGGATAGAATCAATCGATCAATCTAATAAAAAATAACAATTATGGAGAGTAAACTTATAAGCAAAGCAACAATTGGATGCTTACGTGACTCGCAAGTAAGTATAGGAGGAGATTATATGCAGCTCCTGCCCAAACAATCCTAGCAATAATTCCAGTACTTTTCTTGATCTTTCTGTTAAGGGGGAAAATAAAGAACAACCTTGGAACATACTGAAGCAGGACAATAAGAGCGATGGGGTTGCTGGCATGATCTGCTTTTGAGTTCTTGGTAAGAGAAATCATTATCCAAATGACAAACTACAAATCAAAATCAAAGATACACAAAACAATTAAGTACCCATTTTAGGATTAATCATGAATATACTTCAAATAAAACATAATAAATAAAACATATTTCTAATATTCTAACATGAAAATTCATGCTTCCATCTCAACTTTTCAAATGTTAATTCCATATATATAACCACTAAATATAATCAAATGATAAGGAAAAAGATGGAGAAAATTAAGAAACTTGTGGGAGAGGAAGTGTAGCAGCAAGATCAATGACAAATCAGTCTTCAAGTAGCGCATGGCAATCTGCCTGACATCCGTAACAAGCTCACCCCTTCCGAAAATCCTAGAATTTGGCACCACATATGCAGTCCTAAACTCCATGATCATATTTGTAAGGTTCAAAAGATCAGCTAAGGTTCTAAAAACCGTGATTAAGACCCCCATGTGGCAGTTTGTGGCCAAACATTTAGGCCCTCCGACGAACAGAAGGAAGAAGTAAAGTGGGTTGATGAACAGAGCAATGATGCAAATCACCAAGAACACATGGTTCCAGTAGGATATGATGTGGCCATCTGGGTCCAATATTTGGTAGCGCCATAGGAGGAGGTAATCTGTGGGAGCATTGACTTTCGATGGCGGTACACGGGTTGGGACAGCGACAACATCATCGGAAGGATGGATTACGCTATTCATTTTCCGTTGCGGAAGAAACAGAAATAAAACAAAAAGAAAAGAGATAAACAACAAACCAATATTATTACAACTTCAAATATACTATACAAATATATATGATAAGTTGGTAATAAGGAGAGGAAAAGAAATTTTGGTTAAGGAAGAGAGGAGAGAGTTGCGGAAAACCAAAGGAAGTGCATGGAGCTCGGGGAATTTGAGCCTTTAACTTGTTGTATTTACATGCGGAAGAGCTTGAGGGTAAAACGGAAAAAAAAATTGAGAAACATGGAAGATCATTTTTCCGTGTTAACTAATTAATTGTTGATATTATTTCTCTTTTGGGAGAAAATCATTGATATTATTTCATCTGCGTTAACTAATTGCTTCAATTTAATTTTATTTGATGGTTTAAATTAAAAATGATACTAGTAATGATCATTATTTGTTTCCCTTTTTTATGATATAGAGGCATGGACTTAAGCATCTTGATTTATATACACAAGTAAATGTAAAAGTATAACCAACATTAATTTATGATCAATCCCCTTATCTATCGTCCTCATATTTCATTAATTTGCGATCAATCTCCTTATCTATCATCCTTCGTAATAGTAACATTTCAAGAGATATATATATATATATATATTATATATATATATATATATATATTTATATACTGTATGGCAGATTGAACGGCAAACAACTTTATTGATATTACTAAACCAACCAACAAACTCTTAGAATAATTATTACATATTTCAAGTGATGAATCACTTGGTTTCTGAGAATTTTAACCCCCGATGACTATAGGACAATTCTCAGTATGTCTTTGTTTCCAGCAAAAGCTATGGTAACAGACAGGGACTTCTAGCAACATGGAAAGCTACCTAGGATTGGTTCCTGGGGCTATATTGGAAATTCCATCAGAATTCTAGGTCCTAATCATGGCCATAACTCTTCAAGGTCCATGCATATATGTCTCACCTTATTTTTCAAGTTAAATGTTTCTCTCTCTCTTTTTAACTAATGTCACCATGGCTCTGAAAAATAGTACTATGCCTAAAAACAAGAAAATGGGCATTTTATTAGTAATAAAATTATTTTAAATGCTCAATACAATGCAGTAAGCTAAAGCAAATGCAATTAAATTCAACAGAATATTGATGGATCGCTTTGTTAGCCACTCCAAAAGTGAGTTCATCATGAGCAAAAAGTTCAATCTGTTTCAATGAATAAACTTTGAACGGGTCCATAATTTCATTATTGAAGGTACTGGAGTGAAGACAAGAGCAATCAATGATTTTCCATTTCAGAATCCAAGCTTTTTATTTTCATCTTCATCTGATACTAATGATTTAGCTGAATTTTTGGATTGCTTAGCAAATGTTTCAGAAAATACATGAGCATTCTTGGTAGAAGGGGTAACAACTTCAAATGAAACACGTGCTCCAACAAATTCAATTAATTTGATTGCTCTTGTCTTCATGGAGTTGTAGCATAATTTCTTTTTACCATTCAATATTTTTCTGTCCCGTTGGTGTGGATGAATAAGATACTATTTTTGAGAAAAATGGAAGATCCTTTTCAGCGTTAACTAATTATTGTTGATATTATTTCTTTTTTGACAAAAAAATCATTAATATTATTTCATTTGCGTTAATTAATTGCTTCGATTTAAATTTATTCGAAGGTTTAAATTAAAAATGATACTAGTAATGATTATTATTTATTTCCCTTTTTACGATATAAAGGCATGGACTTATCTTGATTTATACAAAGTAAAAGTAAAAGTAAAAGTAAAACCAACATGCTTGTTTGTGTGTTAGTTAAAAAAGTTGATCTCTTTAAGAAACATCTATTAGACATTTTGGTTTTTGAATTTAAAAAAAAAAGGGATAAATTAGTCTTTAAATTTCAAAAATTGCTAATATTACATGTTTGAACTTATAAATGATTGACAAATTAGCTCTTTGTGAACAGAAATTGGAATAGCTCCATTAAATTTTGTCCAATAAAAAAAATATGAGGAAATGGAAGATCTTTTTCCATGTAAACTAATTAATCATTGATATTATTTCTTTTTTTGGCAGAAGATCGTTGATATTGTTTCATCCCCGTTAATTAATTGCTTTAATTTAATTTTATTCGAAGTTTAAATTAAAAATGATATGATCATTGTTTGTTTCCTTTTTTTATGATATATATCTATACTATATATAAAAGTACGAGTTTTGTAAAACTTTTGAATCGACCATTATAACCTTATTTTTTGAATAATATTTCTTAAATGTCCTTACTTAAACTATTGTAGTTTTATTCTGCTAAAAACTCTATTTTTATTCAATTATTAAATCTAATATCTTTATAGTTTCTTTATTTTTACCATTTTACTATTTTTCATATACAATTTTATTCTACTAAAAACTTTATTTTCATTTAATTAAATTCAACATTTTATAATTATTTTATTTTTACCATTTTAATTTAAAAGGTTATTATGATTGACATGTTTCTATTAGTTTAATGTATTACAAGTTATATTAGCCCGCGCTGGCGCTACGGGCGTTCTTTATTTTAGAGTGGTGCTTGATTAACTGATTGAAATTATATAAGGGCCAAGAACATTTTTTTGTTCTAGAGTGGTGCTTGATTGATTAATTGATTGAATTATATAAGGTTGTAGTAAAAATGCAATTTAAATGGATTAGTTTTAATGTTGTCTCTTGCTATTGGCATAAATCTTTGTAAGCTAACTTTTTAGACATGCAAAATTAATAAGGTCAAAGAACATGTTTTTATTTATAAGTAATAGAAAGTGCAAAGAGGTAATAAAATATGCTGTTAATTGGATAATAATACTCACATTGAACAAAGGGTGATTTTAATTCAGAAGGGGAAAACTATTGAACGGTCTATATTAAAGGGATGGAGACGGAGAAGAAAGAAGAAAGAAATACGAAGGTGAAAAAAGAGAGGAGTGATGCAAATGTTCAATTTTTGGCAAACCTGAAGATTGATCAGCACCGAGGAGTTGAAAGGACGCAGCAACCAAGTTGGTGAGTCGACAAAAGAAAACAACGAGAAAAACATTAATTAAAAGTAACTAAGGGTTTAGGGTTTAGAAGCAATTAATTAAAAACCTTAAACAGTAATTAAAAACAATTAAGGAACAAATGTGTAACAAAAAGGGTAGAAGGAAAAAGAATGGAGAAAACTCATAGAGGGGCTTTTTAGTCATCCGAAAAGTGAGAAAAAACCAAAAATGGCCAAAAGGTGGCACCATATTAATCCTCAATCTGGTTTTTTAGTAATTTCCATAGTAGTTAAAAATAATATATAGTATATATGATTAGAATTTATTATTTCCCTAACGTGCAGTTATTTTATTTGATTTATATATACATATGGGCCGGTCGGGTTGGATTTGGGTTCTGTTATCTGGGTTAGGTTAGTTTCGGATTAAGGAAATTTTGGGTTAAAAGGGTTCGGTTAATTTTCAGTTTTAGGTTGGGTTGGATTCGGATCGCTCAAATGTTGGATCATTTGGGTTTGGATCAATTTTGGTTCAGGTTTTTTCTTTAAGTTTCGGGTCATATGGTTCAGATAATTTCGGGTTTGAGTCCCCGATTTTCAGATTCATTTCTTTTTTGATTCGGGTTGTTTAAAATATAAATAATCCCGATTCAGGTAATTTCAGATTAATCTCTCGGATTGATCGGATTTGGGTCGATTCAGATTCGGGTCATTAAGGATTTGAGGTCGGGTCATTTCTGTTTCGGATTGACCTGATTTTTTGTTCGAATCCGGTTAGATAAGGTTTGGTTTCAGGCGATCGAGTTGGATACCCATACTCGAGAGAAATTTTGCCAGCTATAATAATAGACTTCTTTAGGATAAAATTAGTAGTACATACTTAAGATTTTAATTTTAATTTAATTTAAATATATTAGGTCACGTGCAAGGCACGTGAAAGTAATGACCAGTGGGCGAAAAAATGATAGCTTTACGAAACATTTATTAGGCATTTCGATTTCTTGAATTTTAAAAAAAATGATAAATTAGTCTTTAAACTTTAAAAATTACTAATTACATGTCTGAACTTATAAATAGTTGACAAATTACCATTTGTGGACAAAAATTGGTATGGCTTCGTTAAATTATGTCCAATTGTTAACAGTGCCATACCAATTTCCGTTAAAAATGACTAATTTGTTAGCCTTTACGAATTTAGACATGCAATTGGCCAATTTGAAATTTCAAAAATTAATTTATCTTTTTTTTTTATTTACAAATTTAGGAGCTAAAATATCTATGAAAAGTCTTAAATTTGAGTGTTATGAATGTGAAAAAAGCCAGGTAAACCAACCCAGTGTTTAATTCACAAAAAATTATAGAATTCAGTTTAGTTTTTAAAAATTTTGAATTTAATTAACCATTTTAATTCATAAAAAATAGTAAAATCCATGTAAACCGCCTAACCATTGATATTTCTAAATGTGTGTGTCTATAT